>CAUZXS010003405.1:0-180000 GCA_963585895.1 Sepioteuthis lessoniana
CCCCAAATCCTCCACGCGCTTCCGGTGCGTGACGTCACCAGCACTCTCTAGCCCCGTTTCCCATCTGGGCTATTGTGACATCTCTAAGTGACACGTCCGCTCCGCCCGTGCGCGTGAACACCTGCGTTAATGTTGCACCTAAGTAACCCATGCACTGAGCCGGAAGGTTCTCAGCCTAACTAAACCTAAAGGCATAAAACGAAATCCCTCGGCCATTATATTACAAGACGTTCTCTTTTTATCTGTTCGTAGACCAGTAGAAACGTTGTCTCATTACCTGGCGAAAGATGTCTTTCACTTTATCGAAATGTGAAGCTAGCAAGGCTTTGCTTTATCCTTTACCATTCTTCATCAAAGACTTTTTACAGTTTTCTCTTTCATATACTGCTTGTTCATGGAACAATATGTGCACATTTTATCTGTTGGGACACGTTTGTGTATTCTTGTCAATACTTCTTGTATATATCTTATGTATGAATTAAATACTTTATATATATATATATATATATATATATATATATATATATATATATATTTTAATCCCAGGTTGAGTCATACCAAAGACTTTAAAAAATGGTACTTGATATCTCCTTGCTTAACACTCAGAATTATAAGGTATGTATCAAGGGTAAAGTGGAGCAATCCAAGGAAATAAGTAGCGCCTTCCCCTACACCTCAGTGTATTAGCTATTGAAAAGGGATCCTTCAGGTCGCCCTCGACTACAGTCACCAACTATATTATTAAATGTTCCTGTATGTGTAATCTAGTCTTTCTTTCCATTTATTGAGTGTTAGTATATAATTGGATGCACTAATGTTTATATTGAACCTCAGTGAGTGGAGACTCAACGCTCTTCCTAGCATCAACCAACCCAAAGCTGCAAACCAATAAGAAAGAATAAAACTGTGGAAACAGCATTTCGAAAATCTACTAGGAAACCAACCGAAAGTTACGCATGAACCAATCACCAGAACAATTAGTAAACAATTGGCCATTAAACTAGGACCGTTCACGCAAGAAGAACTCGACTCTGTTCTTCAAAAAATTAAATATAGGAAAGCTGCAGGGCTTGACGAGATTCCCCCAGAAGTATGGAAGACCAGACGATTCGACAACATACTGCTCCGACACTGCAACGCAGTCTATAATCAAAATCCGATAAACAGATGGAT
This sequence comes from Sepioteuthis lessoniana, assembly GCA_963585895.1. NCBI lineage: Eukaryota > Metazoa > Mollusca > Cephalopoda > Myopsida > Loliginidae > Sepioteuthis > Sepioteuthis lessoniana. The sequence continues at coordinate 1,174 of CAUZXS010003405.1, forward strand.
GAAAGAGATTCATCCTCCCCTTCCCTAAAAAATATGACCTCGGATAAGCCAAGAACTACCGAGGTATAACACTTACATCCATAGCAGCCAAAATTTACAATGCCCTATTACGAAACAGCAGAGAACCCAAAATCGACATCCTTAGAAAAAAACAAAATGGCTTCCGAAGAAATATATCCACGACCTCGCAAATATTGACGATCCGTAGAATCCTTGAAGGCGTACGGGCAAAAAACCTACAGGCGACATTACTATTTGTCGACTTTACCAATGCCTTCGATTTCATTCACAGAGGGAAGATGGAACAAATCCTACGAGCATACGGCCTACCAAAAGAAACCGTAGCAGCAATAACGATTCTCTATAGAAACGCCAAAGTGAAAGTACGTTTACCGGATGGAGACACAGAATACTTCGGCATCGTAACAGGAGTACTACAAGGGAACACGCTAGCCCCATACCTCTTTATCATCTGCCTAGACTACGTGCTTAGAACATCGATCGATAAAATCAGAGAAAACGGCTTCGAGCTGACAAAGAAAAGAAGCAGAAGGTACCCCGTAAAAACAATTACCGACGCCGACTACGCCGATGACATAGCGGCAAATACGCCCAACCAAGCCGAAACACTACTGCATAGTTTGGAACGAGCCGCCGCAGGCATTGGCCTCCATGCCAATGCACACAAAACTGAATATATGTGCTTTAATCAAGCAGGTGACATTTCCACACTAGAGGGAACCTCTCTGAAACTGGTTGACAAATTCACTTACCTAGGAAGCAGTGACTCATCAACCGAAAAAGACATCGACATGCGGCTAACGAAGGCATGGACAGCTATCGATAAGCGATCGATCATATGAAAATCAGACCTGACTGATAAAATGAAACGCAGTTTCTTCCAGGCAGCGGTCGTGTTGATACTGCTATATGGATGCACCACTTGGACGCTAACAAAACGGCTGGAGAAGAAGCTAGACGGCAATTACACAAGAATGTTGTGAACAATATTGAATAAGTCCTGGCGGCAACACCCCACAAAGCACCAACTATACGGCCACCTGCCTCCCATCATGAAAACTATCCAAGTTAGACGAACCAGACACACAGGACACTGCTGGAGAAGCAGAAACGAGCTCATAAGTGATATGCTCCTATGAACCCCCACATATAGGCAAGCAAAAGCAGGACGACCAGCTAGAACATACATACAGCAGCTATATGAGGATACAGGATGTAGCCCTGAAGACCTGCCAGAGGCGATGAACGATAGGGAAAGTGGCGAGAGAAGGTCAGGGATATCTGTGCTAGCGACACCACATGATGATGATGATGACTTGCCTGTAACAACAGAACCAATCTGGCAAAATGTCATTTTAACAAGCTTATTGCATACAGTTCAACCTTCTAGATTGTAGAATCAGTTTTATAGGTCAAGTCATAAGAAACAAGCAGCTAAAGATCACATAGCCATTAACTCCTTACTGTCCACTTTGTTATCATTTGGAACAGGGCAGTCATTATGCTCAAAGCTGAACGTATCAGTTTTGAAGAGCTAGACAGATAGTAGCTAGCAGTAATAAAAAAATTGTAATGAAAAGTAATAGACTTACTTACCAAGTCACCTCTATGTAATATTGCAAACAAATAACTAGGAATAACAATGAGATAAACTTCATAAGGCCCATAAGCGTTGTGTCTGCTCAAGCAAGGAAAATATTCTACGATGACCCTTTTAAAAATTTCTTTTCTAACCTTAGATAATTCAACAACAAAGTTTGACAAGGAAAGTTTATCGCATCTGCTTTCCCTAGAGTCAGTATTTTGTAGAATTATTATACTTCTATAACTGCTAGTCACTGTCTAGCTATATACATCAGAACATGAATGCTTTAAAAATACCTTTATGAAGCTACAGGAAGGATAGGTGGAAAAGAGATTGAAGATGGTGCTTTCACAATGTTAAAGGAAACCAACAATTAACAGAGCAGGAAAAAAAATGAAAGAATGGACAAAAAACTGAAAGAAAAATATTTGACCAAAAAAGAATGGAGAAAGAAATATATGAAAAATAAAAAAATTTAATGATAAAAATATGACAAGCAAAAATAGAAATCTCATGAAGAAATGCAAATAAAATAATTTTTTAATGATAATAATAAACAGAAAATTTACATTAAATAATCAATTGTTTATTGAAAATTATATACAACTTTGTCGAAAATGTTTGCTTGTGTTTTTCTTTATCAATTAAAGATAGAATGAACATGATTCATATAAAATGAATTAGGAGACACAAAAGTCAACTCTGTGATAATTCATAGTACTCAAAGTGCCAGGACATCATTATTATAATTTATTTAAGGTTAGCAAAGATATCAAGCCATAATCAAGGCTTAAAATTTCAGCAGTTACATGGGTACATAGCTCAATTAGCAATAAACAAATTGAGAATCTCTCTTGATATTTCAGTTGAAGAATAATAAAAATAAATATCTGTTAAATGTTATAATTTGAATTATCAGACCCAATGGGAATATTACTATTGAATTTTCTTTGATTTTTTTTAAAGAAATTTTATGTCAGATATATCCTATATATATATATATATATATATATATATACATACACGTGTGTGTGTGTGTATATATATATATATATATATGTATGTATTAGTTACTGATCAGTGAAGCATTCAAGATAACAGATATTTTTCTCCTCTGATCAAAATACTTAAAACAAATTTTTTTTTTTTAATCCTTTGTTGAGGAAAATATTTTGACTGTACACTCATCAATAGGAAAATCTGATCAGCAGGTACAATATACCATTTGCTTCATTTTTTTATTCTTCTCTTAAAAAAAATATACACAGATGAATTGATTTTAATGGCATGTCAACTTGTTCAGGGTTATTTTATGCCTAGAGGTTTGGTAATTGCATTAATTGTACATTCATATTTACATAATTTTGTAGTCGTTTTTTTAAGAGGTTTTTTTTGTACACAGTTATAACATCAAGTATTCCTGTATAATACAAATAACTTTCATACATTGATATGGTCTCAAGTTGTACTATCTAACACTAGTATGTTTATGATTTCAAGTGATTATTTCTATTTAATGATAGACATTTGTTTACATGCAGTTATATGGTTTCAGTTAACTAATAAGAATAATCTTTAGTAAACAATTGTAGCTTCAAGTAACTATTCTTAATACAGAATGATTTATAGTTATATGGCATCAAGTATTCTTATAAAATACAAATAATTTTTAAACAGATCTATTTACATAGGACTCTAACAGGCACTACCACTCTGAGTCAGTGGACCTGGTAATAATTGCAATGAAGAGGTACTTCACACTTCCCAGATCTCCAGAACTGGAGCCTGTAATGTTCACTTTCAGACCCTTAGTAAAGATATGAACCCTTTTACACCCCCAGCTAGGGTTTAAATAGTATCACTGCTGTTCTACAAGGATGGCTTTAGCATTGAATAACCCACAAAGATTGATATGCCATTAAAACAAAGAAACCAGACAAAGAACTGGAGCCTCACCATCAAATGCAGTTTAGTATCAATACCCAGGAGACCTGGTTTATAGTATTATGGTACATCAACACCTTTTATAATAGACCAGTAATCTCATAAAAATACTGATTAAATTTAGGCGTTTCTATTGAAATTTGTCATAAGTCCACAAAATAATGCATCTTTTTAGTAGCAATCACAGATTTACATTTAGAATTTACTAAAACCATTCAAAAAGTCTACTGATTATTTTTTTTTATTCTCACCACATTTCAACCATTCCACAAAAAACAAGGTCAATAGTTCAAGCACTTGATAATGGCTTATCTGAAAACTATGCGTTATCTTTACCAAAACTTAAAAAACTCTTTATTCTCACCAGCTTAAAAGTCACTTTCAGTTTGCATTAAGCTCAATATCAAGTAATATCCTATATTATATACAATTGCAAATAAATAAGGAGAAGTACACTATAATTAGCAATTGATAGTTATTTCCCTTGAGAAATTATAAAACTATGTAACAAAATTTGTATTTTATTTTGTTCCAGAGCAGAAAGTGACATTTCCCAATTTTGATTAGACTAAAATATTAATCATTACATATAAGTTGCATCAAAAGTATTTTCATTTTTTTTATAAACCATTACTCCAATGATAAATTTTTATTTTTCCTGGACAGTGTTATTTCCAAATTGCTTATGCCTAAAATAAATGGAAAATGCCTCTTTTCCTTCTTCAAACTTTGCTTTAGTGTAACCAAGGAGTGTATAATGAAAATATGATAGTAGACCATATCTGGGGGTGGATAGGTGAAAGTGATTTACATTACAGTAGTAAATATTAAAAAACTCACTTCTAAAAAGTTTTGTTATTTTGTGTATAGAATTTACAATAAGTACAAGTAAATTTTGATTCATATTTTGTTTTATTCAGAAAATGTGCAAATTAGCCCATTTTTTACATTGAAAATAGTTTAATTTCTAAATTTCATTATCCAGGGTACAAAAACAAAGTTTAAAGGGATTAATGACTATTTTCTATACATTTACAACATAAACAATAAGGAAATAACATGTACCATTCAGGAACAAAATTTGTGTTACATAATGTTATCCAGGGTACAAAAGCAAAGTTTGAAGGGAATAATGGCCATCTGCCATATTTTTACAACATAAACAATTAAGAAATAAAATACAATTCAACAAAATTTGTTTAGTTTGTTTTCTTTGTTAAATAGCATATCGACCTTTGTGGACAAAATTTGCATTATATAACAAACAGGATGAGAGTGAAGGCAGACACCATGCTATTATTAAGCTGCTAAATGGATTAGACATTGCTGTATTTTCTTGATTAAAGCATCTTAATGCTATGATGCTAACAAAAATCTTGCTGTCATGTACCATTTTTTCTGTATTCCAATAACACATACAAAAATTGTACCATGATTATATAGATTGTCCAACAACCTGTGATCAACTTATCAATAGTTGTAAACAAAACTGCTAACCCATTTTATCCTTGTTTTTTTTTTTTTTAATTGTCTCAATTTTTCTGCATTGATGAGTTCACCAGGATATTTTGCAATGAGAGGCTTTGATTTTTCAAACATCTTAACTCTTCTTGCCACTTGAAGAAAACAAGTTGCAAAAAATGCTCAACCAAAGAGATGTCACATCATCTTGTATTAGCAATGGTAGTTTTGGTCTCCAAGTTTACCAGTTCATACATGTCTTTCAAAAGCGCGTTAGTGTCAGTGGGAAGTTTTCTGTCACCATGTAATCATCTTGAAAAACAACAACAATGTTGATCTCAAACTCTGCAAGAAAATGAAAACACAAACAAATCAAACTCATACTAACTCCACAAGTAGCAATTGTATATACTTGTCTATAGGTTGGGGAATCAATCATTTTCTGTGATGGCCAAACTTATACTAACTCCACAAGTAGCAATTGTATACACTTGGCTATAGGTTGGGGAATCAATCATTTTTTTGTGATGGCCATGCATGAATAGAGATTTATACACGTCCTCAACTCCCACTATAAAATTATTTCATGTCAAATCTAACTTGGTGGGAATTTGGTTTGGCTTTATGGCATATCAACCATTGTTGGTTTTTTAATGATAAATCCTGTTTTTACTTATTTATAGATGATTTGTAAACACATTTTGTAGATACACAGTTAAATGATCCAATAGTTCTATTTCTAACAATTCAATTTAACATGAGTTGACAAAGTTAAATGGTTCCAAGTATTGCTATGTTTCACTAGCAATACAATTAAACATCAGTCATTTGTTTACACACAGTTAAATGATCAAACAGTTCTATTTCTAACAATTCACTTTAGCATGGGTCATTTGTTTGCACACAGTCAAACAGTTCTATTTCACCCATAAATAGGACCCTATCAAGTGCTACCATTCTGGAGCAGAGTGGACCTGGGAGCAATGGCAATGAAGGGGCAACTCCACATTCCTCAAAATTCAACTCCGCATTCCAGCATTACTGTATGACACTTTCATTTAAGTGTCAAGGAGTTGGCTGGCGAAATTAATTTTATTAAATCATGATAATAAATATTTTATTAAAAATAAATTCATTTTGGGTGTCGAAGTATTTTTTGAGAACCGTGTATAAAATAAATATCAAGTGATTAAGTACAAAAAGTTTGAGATCCGATCAGGGCTTGTTGACCTATAAGTCTGTCCCCAAAAAAAATAAACATCCGCACAACTGCAAAGAGCTGTCAAGAGAGCCATCGGATTTCAAAGCGTAAACAAAAAGATGTATTTTTAAAATAGCGGACAATTTGGGTTGGTGTCACCAAGTTTGGCACAAGGCCTTGAATCACTAAATCATTGGTCAACCAACCACGGGACTGCTACCTGTGGCCCCTCCCGATGACTGTGGCTGATTGGCCGATTGTCTAAACCAATCGGGGGCAAACCGGGGGGATTGTTACGATGATAGCCATTGGTCGGCGGTCCCCATTGGCTGACCAATCAGAAACTGATTATTCGGGATTCGGGCCCATAAATAGAGGACACCCAAAGCGAAAAATTGAGTTGGTTCAGGAATTCGCCGCTTAAAGAACCAAATCCGTTGCCATTGCATTCGCCATTTTGACACTGCCTAATTGCAGTTAAAACTCCGCCAGTCAACTACTTTCACTCCCAGTTTGCGGTGTTTGACTAAAAATTATCTAAACAACTGTGTAAATAAACGTTTGTTACTGTTTATAACAAACGCCTTATTTTCGTCATTTTTTAAAATTTGCTTGGCAACTTTTTCTTCTCTCCAACACGAATTCCAACCTTCATCGACTGGACCTCACCCATCTTCTCTTTCCTCGTATCTGAAAGCAACGTGGGCGTGGAAAGAAACAGAGAAAGACCAGTCGACACATGTGGTAATCACGAGACCAGCGGCCAACTAGGTGTCGTGAAGCTATAGTACCACAACTGGAGCCTCAACATCAGATTAAAATTTTGTTCTAAACCAAATATATCAGGATGGTATTATTTCCAGTGCAATGACATACAGTCAAAACAGATATTATTAGCTATTATTACCAAACTCTACAGTGTTAAAACTACGTAACCCCAAATAAATTTGCAACACCTCTGTAACCAAAAATAAAGACCTTGGGGAGGGAGTCTTACTCCTCTGCAGAAATGCTGCCTGTGTATTCTATAGCTCCAGCCAACTGGGTTTTGGGAAGTTGTATCAATAAATATGTGTGTATAGGTCAAATTTTAAAAACTTGATTTTTAGGAAAAACATTATAGATGATTAAGAATTTTGTAAGGTTGAAATTCAATCATCATGGGAAAGACTAGGAGCAACCATTAGCCTCAAAAACTAATTCTATACATTAAAGATTTTAGAAGTATATTTTTCTTTTTTAAGTAGAGGAATTATATTGAGAATTGAATTATCGTGACCAGAAAAAAAAATATATACATCTATATCCTTGCCCTTGAGGTCATCATAATTACATGGATGCGTATTTCTAGTCCTCTTGAGAAGACATGGCCCTGGAGGTGACCATGTCCTCTGTAAAGAGTACGGATGTAATTTACAAGACACATTCAGGTTAATTGGCCGCGCAATTACCATGACTAGTTAATTTGGCATGACTTGTGTGTGATATGAACTGTTGGCTCAGTTGTAGAGTTTTCGGCTCTGCAATCTGTGGTCGCTGGTTCGATCTCCAGTGGTGGAGATCACGGTATACACTGCTGATGAGACCTAATAAGGTCAAAACAGCTGTCCAGTGTTTCCATATGTCATGCAAAAGTGTTCACAGGATTTTCTGGTCATGGCAATTCAATTCTCATAAAAGATTGTATCACAGTAAATTAAAGATCGACCTACACATGAATAACCATTTTGTAAAGTTGAAATTCAAACATCATGGAAAAGACTAGAAGCAACCATTAGCCTTAAAAATGAATAATTTCATAACATTAAATCAAGGGTTGATCTACAGATGTATGGAATGAGAGAGAGACAACTACTAAATAAAGTAAAAGAAAGTTGGTCAACTGTAATCGAGAGCAACCCAAAGGCTCCCTTATCAATAGTTAGTACACCAAAGTGTAGAGGAAGGCTCTACTCCTTTCCCTGGATTGCTCCACTAACCCTTAATCCATACCTTTATAATGTAGAGTGTTAAGCAAAGAGGCATCAAGTAACATTTTTTGAGTCTCGACCTGGGATTGAACCCCAGTTTTCCGGATCATTGGCGAACTCTAATCACCTCTAAATAATTACACCCTTATTTTTAAGAAAAAGTTAATTTTCTTCTAATACTAAGATACCAGTATTTTATTATATCAAAACAAATATTATTAGGTATTATTTATTACCAAACTCTACTGCATTGAAACTCTTCAACCAAAAGTATGCATATGTAACAGTCCAAAAATAAGTACACTCATATATATATATATATATATATATATATATAAATACTCCAAATAGTTTAAACGGTAGATGCAATTTATGCCTAGAAGAGAAAATTTATATTTTAAATTATAAATGGCCTGATAAGTTATTAAATAAGAGAAGTGAATTAATAGCTAGATGTAGACATAAGACTAAATTTAAACTATACAAATTTAAAAACATAGAAATAAATAGTGAAACCAGGAAAAAAAAACGTATCCAACATATACACTAAAAAATAGGTAGCTAAATAAATGGTATCGAAATTAATGTAAGCATTAATATTTCTCTTAAAAGTTAATTATCGAACTTAACATGAAAAGAAAATAAACAAAACCAATAAATAAATAAAAAAGTTAAATTACCATAACTGACAGAAGAAATTTGAAAAATTAAAATAAAACGAAAATTCAATAAAACAAGGAGGTAACTCCTAAATCTCGTTCCCCCTACACCCTACGTGTTTATTCTGGTTTAATTTTAATTTTAATTAATTATCCATTGGGTCTGAAGAAGTCCTGTATTAATTTTTTCTTCATGTTTTTGGTTCACACCAGAAACTGAAAATATGGGATGGAAATAAATTTATAATCCTGAATTAACTGGTCTTTGGTTTTTTTCTTAAAGAAAAGATATATATATATATTTTATGCAACTTTATTTTAGATTGATTGGTTTTAACAGCATATCAACCCATCCAGGGTTATTTTATGCCTAGAGATTAAGGAATAATGTTCATTGTACATTCATATTTACATTTCTTGGGTAGTTTAAGAGTTTTTTTGCACATAGCTCTAGTAAATATGACTTTTAAACAGATCTATTTGACTCACAGATGGGACCCGAGTCAGAGTGGATCTGGGAGTAATGGCAATGAAGGAGTGATCTGCACTCTCCAAAACTGGAGCCTCACCATCAAATGCTGTTTAATGTTATACCCAAGACACTCCATTTTTGTGGGAAGGAGGTCTTACCAATGTGCAGGCCTTTATTTTTGGTTACAGAAGTGTTGCAAATTTATTTGGGGTTACGTAGTTTTAACACTGTAGAGTTTGGTAATAATAGCTAATAATATCTGATTTGACTGTATGTCATTGCACTGGAAATAATACCATCCTGATATATTTGGTTTAGACAAAATTTAAATTAATTATATGAATTTCCAATAAGAAAAATTTTCTCAATTTGAGTCAGTTTTGACTAAAGAAACCAATTAGTCACATAAGTCAATATACCACTTTAATAAAAAAATAAGCTCACCATAATAGTTTATTTAGACTATTTTTTTAACAAGTTATAAGAGTACCAAATAATGTCCTCATGAACATGTAGTTATTTTAATTACTATGGCAAGTGAAAAGTTTTGCAATATTTTGTCAAAGTGAGGCACAATTCAACAGCTGATACTTTTGCTGAGTCCATGATGAACAACACTGAACTGTGAGATGCTAAATTTGCCTGATATTGTCCAATAACTATTCACAGGATTTGCCTCTATGGCTTGGAGCCATGGCCTTAAAATTCACAGTTTTAACCTAACCTGACTTTGCCTGATAGTCAAAGTTCTTCTAAACCAAGTGCAAAATGTCTTGAACCATCTGATTACAATACTGTGATCAACTCTACCTTCCACACAAATGTTAGTGGTTGTTTCTGCAGCATTATGGTCCAATTTGAACTTGTAAAGTTTAAGTTAACAAAGCAATATACGACTGTACTTGAACTGGTTGGAAATTGATTACTAAAAATCAGTTACTGACTTCTCTCTACCCATGTTTGACAAACAAAAATACCATTGTCACTGAATGATCCCATTCCTCTCATGAGTGGTGTTTTTTATGCTTGCTTTGAAAAAAAATTTGCATAAACCATACCCGAAAATTCTGATAGCTCAAAACCATGTAACATTAAATTGAGGTGATAGGACGGCCATGTTTTCTCTGTTGGACATACCATTCATTCTGCGTGCTCACTTTTAACATACAGGATAAGCTATCTTCTCTTTTGTATTTAATTCTTCCACGACTATGCCGATACTACCAATAAGAGCAGGTACTTAACACAGCTTGAACTGCTTCACTGACATGATAGACATGTTGCAAACTAGCAAGTACCAAAATGTGGCAAAACTTTTAACTCACCCAAATACATACATTCTATCTTTGTAGACAAGACATTGGAAAATCACAATGTTTGTTTTTATAGAAGCTTAGGAAATGACCATTGTAGAATTTTAGGGTTGGCTGGTTGGGTTTTATGGCATATCAACCTTTGTAGGTCATTCAATGCCAAATCCATTTTTAAACAAATAATCAGTTCTGTTTCAAACAATTCAGTTTAGCATAAGTACACAGTTTAATTGTCAAAAACATTTCTATTTCAAGCTATTCAGTTTAGTCAAACAGAGCTAATTCAGTTTAGAATAAGTATAGATTTTCTTTACTCACAGTTAAATGCCAACAACAGTTCTACATTAAACAATTCAGTTTAGCTTAAGTAGTTTCAATGTCAAAAACAGTTTCATTTCAAACAATTCAGTTTAGCATAAGTACACAGTTTAATTGCCAAAAACATTTCTATTTCAAGCTATTCCTTTTAATCAAACAGTTTTAATTCAAACAATTCAGTTCAACATAAGTATGCAGGTTAGTTCTATTTAACTCATAGATAGGACCCTTATCAGATGCTACCACTCTGGGCCAGAGTGGACATGGGAGTGATGGCAATAAAGGGGTACTCTGCATTCCCCAAAGTTCCAGCATTACCAGAACCTCACCATCAGATTATTTAGTGTCATATCCAGGATACTCGTTGTGGGGGGGGGGTCTTACCCTTCTGCAGAGAAGCAGTTGGTATATTCTATAGCCCCAGCCGACTGGGCAAAGAATTTTAGGCAATTGGGTAGAGAGATTTAAATTTTGATAATAAAAAATATTTCTTTGAAGGATCTTAAATTTGATAACACCATTAGGATAAAAACATTTACATACCAATTTTAAAGTTATTAGTTGTCAGGGTCGGACAGGTGAAAAGCCGAGGAAATACCATGTAGATAGGTATTGACAGGTTTCTACAGACATCTCCCTCAGCAAGTTGAATGTTTTGAATTTCAGTGGCTTTATTAAAGAGAAAGTAAAAATAGTTAAATAAGGCAAGTATGTAGCTGACAAAAATCAAGCAAGAAGATGAGACATTAAATATAACAGCATAAAAACAAAAAGAAAATGAAAAAAATCATCATCATCATCAACAACAAGGCATACAGCCAGCATAGATTCCCCAAAAGAAGTAAGCCCAATTGGCTGGGGCAGTAGAATACATTGACTGCATCTCTGCAAAGGGGTAAGATACCCCTCAACGAGTGTCTTGGATTCAACATTAAACAATCTGATAGTGAGGCTCCAATAATGTTGGAGTTTGGGGAATGTGGAGTACCCTTCATGGCCATTGCTCCTAGGTCCAATCTCGTCCAAGGTGGTAGCAACTGATAGGGTCCTATGTTTGACATTTAAACTGTGTGCAAACAAATGACTACTGCTAAATTGAATTGTTAGAAATAGAACTGTTTGATAATTTAACTGTGTGTAAACAAACGACTGATGTTTGATTGTATTGTTAGTGATAGATAGCAATACTTGGATGAATCATATAGATCTAATATATATGTATAAACCGGATTTGGCATTAAATAACCAACAATGGTTGATATGCCATAAAACTAAACCAAACACCAAAGAAGTGGTTATTTTTCCTGATAAAAAGGTAAACAATACAAATAAACTTGACTTTTGGCAGTCAACTGAGGGTTTTCACAAGTTTGGGTTTCTTATTTGCCTCAGATACTTTTCCAAATATTCTCTGTTTTCCATCCATGTAAACACTGGATTTAAAAACAGGAATCATTTAAAAAAATGTTGGTTGGTTGGTTGTGTTTTATGGTGTATCAACCATTGTGGGTTATTTAATGACAAGTTCTGTGCATACATATGATTTTTAAGTGAATAGTTTCTGGTAACATTTTTTAAACAAGCCAGAGCTCATTTGTTTTCACAGTTAAATAGTTTCAAGTATTGCTATCAAATATTAACTGTTCAATTTAACATTAATGATTTGTTTGCACACAGTCAAATATTTTCAAGTATAATGAATGATTAAACCCATAGATGGGACCCTAACAGGTACTACTACTCTAAGTGAGAATAAATCAGGGAGTAAAAACTTCCAGAATGGAGCCTCACCATCAGATGGTTTAGGGTCATATCAGGAACACTCATGAGGGGGAGGGGTTCTTACCCTTGTGCAAAGATGCAGTCAGCATATTCTACAGTCCCAGGCAATTGGGCAGTTAAAAAATGTAGAATCTCTTTTGAAGAGAGTTCATTTATTTTATCATCATCAAAACATGCTGACAGCACAGATTCCCTTGACTCCTTCTCACCATCCATCCCAATTGGCCATCACTCTTAAAAATGTCCTCTAGATATCACCCAAATAAATGTAAGTTTTTGCTGGTCAGCCAGCACTGATGTGTCTATGTGTAGGAGTCCATAAAAGAAGATTACTTATGAGTTCATCCTTACTTCTCTAGCAGTGCTCTGCATGTCTTACTTGGATGGTTTGTGAAATGGGAGGTAAGTGGCCATACAGCTAGAGATGTATGGTGTTGCTACCAGGATTTATTCAAAACAGCACACAGTAGTTGTGTAGTTTCCATCTAGCTTTTTTTCAAACATTTTGTAAGAGTCCAACTGGTGCAACCATACAATAGTACTGACACAGACACAGCTCGGAAGAATTCCTGTTTTATTTCATCCGAGAGATTACATTTCCATATAGTCATGAACCAGTAGATAGCAGTGCATAATATACCAATGAATGTGTTGCCATTGCTTTCAGTAGATGAGATATTTCTCTAGATGATGTTACAGTCAACTGAGGGTTTTCACAAGTTTGGGTTTCTTATTTGCCTCAGATACTTTTCCACATAATTTCTGTTTTGCATCCATGTAAACACTGGAGTTATAAACAGGAATCATTTAAAAATTTGCATTCAGGTAGACATCTTGTTTCTGGTTGAGCAATACAAGATACTTCTTCTACGTAACAAGGCTGCATTAAGTCGGTACTCTCTTAATTTGCTATTGTTTATATGTGACTTAGTAGTGTCTGATTGGATAATCTACTGCTTCTATTTTAGTCGCCTTTCATTGGCTAATTTACTGCTCCAACTGATGGGAAAGTCTATAAATATTTGCTGACAATTGGTAGATGGCTGACACACACAGAGAATCCCACCCCCATAACAATTCAACAAATACAAACATCAATAAATCCAATGAAAGAAAGTTTCGCACAAAACAAGAAGCAAACAAAAACCATGAGACACAAAACATACCAAACAATGGATTCTAAAAAGAATTATATTAAAATTCTGATTTACCTAATGACTGAGTTACATACTTTTCACAGGGAGGAATAGTTAGGAGGTCCATGTGAAAGGATTTCCAAAACTGGAAAGCCCTCCTAACTTTGAACATTGACCCAATCTTCTTAATTCCAATTTGGACTTATGCTATATTACATTAATCTGGAGGTGCCCGTGGTGTAATGGTCATCGCCGGAGGAAATGGACACGGCGACACGAGTTCAAATCCTGGATGAGACTGATTGCATTTCACATAGCACTAATACCCTTGGGAAAGGTATGAATCCAATAATTCTCCCTCCAGCTATGGGTAAATAGTAGGGCAGACTAGGTTCTTCAGCCTTGGGGAGGCAACTAGTCTAGGAGAAGGAAAACTCTGAATTCAAACCTGTTAAACTCCGCTTAAAAAAAATTGACCTTGTGTCATATCCTGCCCAAGCGGAGGGGTTGGTAAATAAAGGAGGTGCCCGTGGTGTAATGGTTATCATCATAGGAAATGGACACGGCGACACGAGTTCAAATCCTGGACGAGACTGATTGCATTTCACATTGCACTAATACCCTTGGGAAAGGTATGAATCCAATTATTATCCCTCCAGCTATGGGTAAATAGTAGGACAGACTTGGTTCTTCAGCCTTGGTGAGGCAACTAGTCTAGGAGAAGGAATACTCTGAATTCAAAACCTGTTAAACTCCGCTTAAAAAAATTGACCTTGTGTCATATCCTACCCGAGCGGAGGAGTTGGTAAATATGATTACATTAATCTGGATGTTAAAACTCTTCTGCAAACAAATGTATTGTAAATACAAGAAGAGACAGAGAGAAGGGAATTACAGAGAGTGAGAGAGAAGAGAGGTAATAGACAAAGAGAAGGTAGTGAGAGAGAAAGAGGTAGTATGTATTTACCAACCTCTCCACATGGGCAGGATGTAACAAAAAGTCAATTTTTAAGTGGAATTTAACAGGTTTGAATTCAGACTTTTCCTTCTCCTAGACTGATTGCCTAATCAAAGCTAAAGAACCCAGTCTGCTCATAGCTGAAGGGAGAATAACTGGATTCAAAAGTTCAGCCTTATCCAGGATTTGAACTCATGTCACCATGTCCATTTTCTAGGACGATAACCATTACACCACAGGCATCTCCAGAGAAAGAGGCAGCAGAGGAGAGGGAGGGGGTGACATTTAGAGAGGAGTAAGAGGCAACAGTGAAAGAGAAAGGAGGGCAGTAATAAAGAAAGAAGTTACACAGCGGAATGTGACAGACAAGAAGCAACAGGGTGAAATAAGAAAGAGGTGGCAGAATAAGAGAGAAGGGTGTGACAATGAAAGAGAGAAGGAAGTCACAGGAAAAGGGTGAGAGAAGGAGTTGACTGCGAAAGAGAGGAGGAGGTGACTGAGTGAGAGAGAAGGGAGTGACAGTGAAAGAAAAAGGAGTAACAGTGAAAGGGAGATGGCAGGGTGAGAAAAGAGACACAACAGTAAAAAGGAAGGTGATGTGATAAGGTGACAGAGAGAGAAGTTGGTTGGTTGGTTGGATTTTATGGCATATCAACCCTTGTAGGCTGTTTAATGCCAAATCCTGTTTATACATATATATTAAATATATGATTGGTAAGCAAATATTTTGTGGGAAACATTTTAAACAAGCCAGAACTCATTTGTTTGCACATAGTTAAATGGTTTCAAGTATTGCTGTTTAACACAAATAATTCTGTTCAACATTACGAATTTGCTTGAAGACAGTTAAATAGTTTCAAGTATTGCTACATAACACAAACAATTCAATTTAACATCAGTCATTTATTTGCACATAGTTAAATGGTTTAACAGTTTTATTTGTCCCATAGGTGCAACCCTAACAAGTACTACCACTCTGAGTCAGAGTGGACCTGAGAGTAATGGCAATGAAGAATTACTCTACATTCTCCAAAGCTCCAGAACTAGAGTCTTGCCATCAGATGGTTTAGTGTCATATTCAGAACACTCGTTGAGGGTGTCTTACCTGTCTGCAGAGATACCGTTGGTGTATTCTACAGCCCAACCAACTGGGCTCAGAGAGAGAGAGAGAGAGAGAGAGAGAGAGAGAGAGAGAGAGAGAGAAAAGTGTGGTAAGGACAGAAAGAATAAGTAATTTTTTACTAATTTTGTTAACAAAAAAAAATAAATAAAAAATAAAGTCTAAAACTTTTTTCCAATTTATATATTGTTCTTCCAGCAGTTAATGTAACTCTCATAAAAGAGTGTCATACCTTCTTTGGCATAACCTTCTGCACAGCCGCAGGTCTCCACTCGAACCAATTGCACTTCAATTGATTTTATTGGTGTCTCACAATACTCTACCACCAACTGAAACGGAAATTATAAGAATGATAACCATACAACATTAGAACTGACATAGTACAGTAATTAACAAGTTGATCTTACATGCAATATAAAAAATAAAACTAAATCCACATGTTTAATATATATGGCTTTATAATATCAGAACTTCCTACAGGCAGCACCTGCTCTCTCATCTAAAGATGTAAGGGTTAGGTTTATTGTCCAGCAACTGTTTGGTTTGGTTTCTTTGTTTAATGGCATATCAACCTTTATTGGTTATTCAATGCCAAAGCCATCCTTGTAGAAGGGTTATATAATTAAGGAATGATTTTTTTTATATTAATCATTTTTCATTAATTATATTTTATCATTCAGTTTGGTAAGGCTTTGAGTTATTTGGTGCAGTTTTATGCTTGCGCGCAAAGATTATGACAATTACCATTTGTCATAATAAACCCCCAGACAGGAAATGGGGCTGGAGTGTGGATGACGTCATGTCCAGAAGAGATGGTCCTGAGAATTTGAGGATTTTGAAAAGACATCATATTCAGCCGTTGAGAGTTGCAGTTGGGTTTTCGACCGTTGAGGCATGCGGTTGAGTTTTTCAGATCTCGACTGGCAGAGATGAATTGAGATCTTAAACATCACAAGATGCACTGCGCGTTGAGGTGGGGTCAGCATAGTATGGTTAGCATAGGCTTTTAAGAATTGTGTCTCTCTCCTCGTGTCGCCTGTATATGTTTTTGCATATGTATCTGAATATGTATTATAGCTATACAACAGAAGAACAGTTCTTCCAAGGCCTTTAGCTGGTTGAGGAAGTTAGTCTGGCTTAACAAAAACCTGTCTATAAAAGATAAATGTGCAATCCTCCTGTATGGAGCAGAAACTTGAACCACATACAAACCGGATATCCAAAGATTTTGCAGCTATATGATACATCATTTGCACAAAATACTAAATGTCAAGTGGTGGCAGCATATCCCAAATAAATTCATCATGGAGAAATGTAAACTCCCTGGCAATGAAACTTGTTCAATGAAACCCAAGATGGGCTGGCCACTTGAACAGATTTGAGAACAGCAGACTGACAAAACAGATCCTGTATTCTTAACTTAAAGAAGGATCATGTAAAACAGATAGATCAAAACTTAGGCATAAGGACATCGTCAAAAGAAACCTGGAAGTCACAAACATCCCTTTAAACAACCAGCAATATTACCCAAAAATTTAAAAAATCAGGGAAAAATTCAGTAGGACGTCATCATCAGATATGATGAGTAGCTAGTAGCTGGGGCCAGCACCCGAGATACCACAAAAGAGGTTAAGCTATTTTTTGGCACCACCCCATGGTTACTTGAACTGATTCATTTGTAAATGTTTGGTAGTAATTATAAGTATTTATATTTTCTATATTCCATTGTTTTTTTTTTAACTGCACTCTTGTCTATAATCATTTCTTTGCACAGTTATATGATATCAAATATTCCTAACTATTACTAACAATTTGCACACAGTTTCATTGTTTCAAGTATTCCAAACTAATACTGTTAATTTGCACAGAATTATATGGTTATAAATATTTCAAGCAATTATATGGTTTCAAATAACTAATGATATATTTTTCTTTCCATGCAATTACACTTGGTTTAATTCTTTTTTTCTTTTTTAGTATTTCTATCTATTACTATTTCCTATCTAATACAAATAATTTAAATTTGCTTAGGTTGGTTTGGGTTTTATGGCATATCAACAATTGTAGGTTATTTAATGCCAAATCCTGTTTATACATACGTCTTTTAAGATCGTCAGAGAGTTCTTTGCTATGTGGTGCCATGTTGGAACTTTCAGTGACCAGTATGAGAGAGTGTGAGAGCTACACTACAAATTTGAACACACCTGCTCCCTATGCACACATGGGCCTAGTAACACTAATGAGTCACATGACATTTTCGAGGGAAACTGACAAGTAGTACTCAATTTGGACATTTAGGGGTGTAGTTTCTTAGGAGTGTACTTACTTTTGTTGGCAGGGGTTTAGCTTTTAATGGTTATATTTTGAGTTATTTTGAGGGGAAAATAAATTAACTCTGTTATATAAGCTGCACACAGACTACTTTTCATTGTGTCAAAGTGTCATTTTGTCAGTGTTGTCCAATGAAGAGATATACTCAAATATCTGCAGAAATGTGAGGGGTGTACTCACTTTTGTGATACACTATATATATGATTTTTAAATATTTTGTTGATAGCATTTTTAAATGAACCTGAGCTCATTTTTTCATACACAGTTAAAAGGTTTCAAGTATTGCGATCTAATAGTAACAATTTAACATCAGTCATTTGTTTGCACACGTTTAAATGGATATACATATATGAATTCTAAATGAATAGTTTGTAGGTAATTTCATTTCATAAGTTACAACTAATTTGTAGGCACACGAGTATTGTTCCTACCTACTTAAATGTTTTCAACTATTGCTATCAAACACAAATAATTCTATTCAACATGATTCATTCATTTGCACACAGTCAGATGGTTCCAAGTATTGTTATGTAATATCAATAATCCAATTTAAGACCACACTTAAAGAGCTTTAAGCATTGCTATTTAACACTAATAATTCTATTCAACATCACTCATTCATTTGCACACAGTTAAATGATTCCAAGTATTGCTATGTATCACTAACCATTCAATTAAACATCAATTGTTTGTTCATACACAGTTCAATGGTCAAAGAGTTCTATTTCTAACAATCTGATTTAACATGATTCATTTGTTTGCACACAGTTTAAATGTTTAGTAGTTGTATTTGATCCATAGATAGGACCCTTTCAGGTGGTAACACTCCGGGTCAGAGTGGACCTGGAAGCAATGGCAATGTAAGAGTACTCCAAAGCTGGAGTCTTGCCATCAGATCATTTAATGTCATATCCAAAACACATGTTGGGGGAGGGGGGGTCTTACCTCTCTAGAGAGATTCATTCGATGTATTCTACAGGCCCAGCCAGCTGGGATGTTTAAATTTGGTTTGATTTATTTAACAACATATCAATCCCTTATGGGCTATTTAATGCAGAAATTTGATTTGTTTGTAAATGTTGTATTATAATTATTATATTTCTAGTGTTCCATTGTAATCTTTTTTTTCAATCCCAATTTCTTTTTATTGGCCTACAATAATCATTTGTTTCCACACAGTTGTATGATATTAAATATTCCTATCTAATACAAATAACTTTCACACATTTATATAGTTTCAATAGTTCCTATCTAATACTACTAATTTATACACTATTATATGGCTTTAGGTAACTATTCCATTTAATAAATAATAATTATTATTATTTATTTAAAACCCAACCAACCAATTATAATTGGTTGGTTGGGTTTTATGGCATATCAACCCTCATAGGTTATTTAAATCCTGTATATATATATATATATATATATATCTCAAATTATATGATTTGTAAGTGAATAGTTTTTAGGTAACATTTTAGACAAGCCAGAGCTCATTTCTTTTGCACACAAATGGTTTCAAGTAATGCTGTATAATACGAATAATGCAATTTAACATCAAAAATATTTTTGCACACAGTTAAATGGTTTCAAGTTTAGAAAATTATTACATATATCTACTTAACACTTGGCTAGGACCCTAACAGGTTTTACTACTTCAGGTCATAGTGGATGAGGGAGTAATGGCAATGAAGGAGTACTCCACATTTCCTAAAGCTCCATGGATTGGAGCCTCAGCATCAGACACGGGTTGGTGGGGTCTTATCCTTCTGCAGAGATGCAGTCGGCATATTCTACAGTCTCAGCTGACTAGGTTAAATAACAATTTTTTGCACACAGTATTTCTATCTCATATTCATCTTTTTCAACAAGGTTTATTTAACACATAGATGAGACCCTACCAGTTTTAAGTGAGCAACACAAAGTAGTAATATAATAATAAAATCCTATTTACTAAGAGACTGAAGAGAAAATTGTGTCAGATTGTAGCAAATTGATTAATTAAAATAAAAAAAAAACAACTTACTTCACCAGTCAGCGGTTTTGTGATACAGATAGATAATGTATCTAAGACTCCAGAAACCTTAAATTTTGGTACATGTCTTTCCTGTAGATCAAAAAATAGAAATAAATGAGAAGTCATATTTTAAAAAGAAAATTTATGTACATATATGCAGGTGATCTGAAAAATGAGATCCAAGCACTGCAACAATGGAAGAAGTGGACTGCAAGGGGACTATATTGAAAAATAAACCTTATTTGGTCACATTCCATCAGAGTATATTGGTCAGCCTATGAACTTTTCGGCTGACCCTTGTACGTGAGTGTGTGTGTGTATATATATATATATATATATATATATATATATATATATATAAAAATGGACAGAAAATAAACTCTGTAAACTGACTTCAAATGTTTACATTTCACTTCATACAAGTGCTCTTGGGAAAGGCATCAACCAATCTCTTTTTCTTCTATGGACAATAATAGAAATGAACAACACACTTATTCCACTGAGTTTTCCATTGGTCAAAGTACCACTGAGTCTGTACATTTTCTTTTTTGTGGGGGGGGGCTGGTGGTCAGTGGTAGAGTTTTGGCTCTGCATTCTGTAGTCACTGGTTCAATCTCCAGAGGGGAAGATTACGGTATACACTGCTGATGAGACCTAATAAGATCAAAACAGCAGTCCAGTGTTTCCATATGTCATGCGCAAGTGTTCACCAGATTTTCTGGTTGTGGTAATCCAATTCACAGTTCTGTTTGACTCATAGAAAAGGCCCTAACAGATATAACGACTCAGAGTGAAAGTGGACCTGGGAGTAATGGCAATGTAGGGGTACTTCATACTCCCCAGATCTCCAGGACTGAAACATCACCATAAGATGCAAGTTAAGGAGTCTTACCTCTCTACAAGGGATACAGTCATAGTATTTTCAGCCCCACCAACAAGACAGTCTGCTGTTTTTAAGTTACTAATTAAAATAACAACAATCACTTACATCATAAATGACAAACCCACAGGCTCTTGGGTTATCCAGAAATATCATTACAGAATGCACTAATAGTTTTTGTCTGATATCTTAAGAATCAGTAGTTGTTCATTCAAGGATAACAATAGTCATACTCACCCCTCCTTTAATATTGGTTAAAGTCTCTGGGCTGATCGTGAAAGGGACAGCTTTTGTTACAGCCCGTTCTTCCTGATCCTACAAAAAACAAAAATAGTTAATGGTTTTCCAGTAGAAAAAATAATTTCTAAAAATTTTTGACAAAAATAAAAATTTACACATATCATAAATATAACATGCACCTCTAACTTTGGACAACAAAATTCTGTAAAAGAGAAATTTTTGTGTATAATACACACTGACATTTTCAAATTTGTAGCAGCTAAATTCAACCTAAATTTAGCATTTAGTTGGTACTGGCTAAAAATATGAAACTATATTGTTTTGAAACACAAAATTTACAGAGCATTTAGAGTAAACACACAGACATGTTTACAAAAAAATGTAACAAGCTTATGTGAGCAAAAATAAGCTCACATTAGGAGAAACAAAATTCTAAACAAACCCACACTTAGAAGCTATTTCTCTATAACAGCATAAACACATTAGTTTGGACACTTGATATACCTTACTTTTAGGAGGTGTTTCAAAACAATATAGTTTTAGGAGGTGCCTGTGGTGTAATGGTTATCGTCGTAGGATATGGACACGATGACACAAGTTCAAATCCTGGACCAGGTTAATTGCATTTCACATAGCACTAATACCCTTGGGAAAGGTATGAATCCAATTATTCTCCCTCCAGCTATGGGTAAATAGTAGGGCAGACTAGGTTCTACAGCCTTGGTAAGGCAACTAGTCTAGAAGAAGGAAAAGTCTGAATCCAAACCTGTAAAACTCCGCTTAAAAATCAACCTCGTGTCATATCCTGCCCGAGCAGGGGGGGGTCGGTAAATATGATATACCTTACTTTTAGTCATCTGATCCTGAATATGGTGAGGCATGTGGCCAGAAAAAAAGTTAATTATATATCATGTTGAGTCATAAATAATTTCCGCTTTTTCAAAGCGAGTTGTAACAGCACATTTCAAACTTCCAATGTTTTAAACACAACCAGAAATTATCTGGTTAAAAAAATACCTTTATTGGTCAATCTGATTTCAGTAGTGAAAGAGTGCACATTTTTGATCTCATACTTTTAAGATGGACGAATTGAAAGTGCATATTCAACATGTGATGTTGTGGGAGTTTGAGAATAACAAAAATGCTAAAGAAACTGCTAAGAAAATTTATAGTGTTTATGGCCAAGGTATCATTATTAACCACCAAGTTTGAATTCACAGATGAGCACTTCAGCCATTATGTCACAGAATCTCCACTTTTTTGTTTCTTTGTTTAATGACATAACTTTCATAGGTTATTTAATGCCCAGTGCCATCCTTGTAGAAGAACAGTAGTGGTAACTACTTAACCCATAGCTGGGGAGATAAAAGGGTTCACATATCTTTCCCAAGGATGCCCAGTCGGCTAGGGCTCTCGAATAAACCGACTGCTTCTCTGCAGAGAGGTAAGACCCCCACCCCCCACCAACGAGTATCCTGGATATGACACTAAACAATCTGATGGTGAGGTTCCAGTAATGCTGGAGCTTTGGGAAATGTGAAGTACCCCTTCATTGTCATCACTCCTAGGTCCACTCTGGCCCACGATGGTAGTATCTGATAAGGGTCATATGTATGGGTTAAATAGAACTAAACTGTGGTTTGAGTTTACTGTTTTTTGCATTTAAACTGCATATTTATGCTAAACTGAATTGTTTAAAATAGAACTGTTTTGACTTTTAAACTGTATACTTATGCTAAACTGAATTGCTGGAAATAGAACTGTTTTGACCTCTAAACTGAGTACTTATGCTAAACTGAATTATCTGAAATAAAACTGTTTTGACATTTAACTGTGTATTGCCCAATCGGCTGGGGCTGTATAATACACCGACTACTTCTCTGCAGAGGAGAAAGACATGCCCCACAACGACTGTCCTAATGTGACACTTAGCAATCTGATGGTGAGGTTCCAGTGATGCTGGGACTTTAGGGAATGCGGATTACCTCTTCATTGCCATTGCTCCCAGGTCCACTCTGGCCCGGCATGGTAGCACCAGATAGGGCCCTATCTATGAGTTAAATAGAAAGGCATACTTATGCTAAACTGAATTGTTTGACTAAACTGAATAGCTTGAAATAGAAATGTTTTTGACAATTAAACTGTGTACTTATGCTAAACTGAACTGCTTGAAAGAGAACTGTTTTGACATCAAAACTATGTACTTAAGCTGAACTGAATTGTTTGAAATAGAACTGACTATTTGCATAAAAATGGATTTGGTGTTAAAAAACCTACAAAGGTTGATATGCCATAAAACCCAACCAACCTGACCTTTTCCAAACATATTGGTTCAAAGGTGAACATAATAGCACAACTAAAATTCAAACTCACTTACCACAATGTCACAATCCAATACATTAACTACTACCCAATAGGGACTTGCCCTTTTATCATGGTAAAAAAATCAATCTTTACAAACAAATAAAAAGAAATAAAAACAGAAATCAGCAGGAAAATAAAACTGAGGTGTAATACAATCATGTTCATCATAATTTAATGGTCTAAAAGAAAGTGATACCTAAAAAGCCATGAAAGGAAAAAAAATTACCCTTACCTTGTATTCAACAATGAATTCACAGGTTTTTTGAAGGTCTTTATTGAGCAAGGATCTTTTCACTTCAGCTTTGATTATATACTAGAAAATAAGAAATAAGCATCTTAAATATTATTATTACATTACTACTACTAAAAATACCACCAATTTTTTGAATGCATGCTTTTTCTTATCTTTTTTTTTTAATCTAGGTGGAGGCAATGTTGGAAAGGATGTAAAAAATACCTGATAAGAACAACACAAACAGTTGGTTCCGCTGGTTTAGGATTAAGTTATTTAACTTAATTCTAAACAGGTTGAATCAATAATTTAAATTATTTGTTTAATTTTTGCTTGAGTAGAGATTAATCAAACATGGATTGTCTGTTATATCATTTTTGAGAAAGGATCAGTATTTATCATTCTTTGAATTTCAGCTAGAAAACTGATATAGGTGTCTTATGTGACCACCTTTTTAACCTATCTCTTTGAAGTAACTCAAAGAGGTTAAATCATTAAAATTACTTTTCAGGTTAAGACATTAGAATTGCTTTTTGGAGTTAGGGGTAACAGATAAATATATATGAAGCCCATAATGGAAAATAGATTAACTGTCAGTATACAAGGCAGGGCATCAGAAAAGGAAAACTAGCAAAATAGAAAAACACTGATTTAATGACTTAAAATAATTTAGTCAGATATAGAAAGGCAGTTGGCAAGCTAAGTTGTCAGAGAATAGCTGAGTCAGAAGGAATTCTGCCAACTTTTTAAAATATAAATTGCTCAGCTATGCATAAATTCTCATTTAAATTTCAAAGATTAAGTTTCAATACTTTTTAATCACATCTCATATCAAGCAGAAATACCATTCTTGCTGGCAAGGACAAGATGATGTTTTTGTCTTTCCTATATAACTTCAATGTTCAAGGAATATTTTTGGTTGCAGACATACACAACAATATTTCTGCTAAGTCATCAGAAAATAGCAGAGTCAGAAGGAATTCCACAAACAAAAGGTAAAGTTTGATATAGCCAACCAAATTTTAACCAAGGACTAAAATCGTTTTCTCTCTTTCTCCTACTTCACCCCTGTAATAAACAGCAGTCCCAAAAAACTCAAACGCCCTGTCGGCTGGGGCTGTAGAATACGCCGACTGCACCTCTGCAGAGGGGTAAGACCCCCCCCCAATGAGGCCACCTGTTGGCCGTAGGTGGCGACCCGTAAGGCGATAGGACGGATCCCTGGTGGTTGAGCAGTCATTGATCCAGCGACAGAGTGGTCAATGGCTTGCAACACACCACTTTGGCCCTTACTTGGTCTGACAGGCGGTCGGATTGGGCCCAATCCGATCAATCGGCTGGTCATGTCAAGCCCTAGCATCTATATATTTTATCCCGACCGTACTTTTAAATCTGCACTTGCAGCAAGTTCCCAACCCTTATCTGTTAGTTGCTAGAAGGCGGTGGCTGAGTATCAATTGTGTTGAGAATAGGAATTTGACCAGCGCTGAGAACTTGAAATTGGCAACGGCTCGGAAGCCTACCCTCAACTCGAGTATACTGGTTGCGTATCCCCCGTCTCAACCAAGGCGAATGGGTTACCCCCTTGGTTTATTCACAACACAAGTTGGACTCCATGGTGGGTGGAGGAGCGCAGAGTCAGTGAAAAATATACAGCATATATCGCGTCTTCAAACAAAAAAACTAAATGGAACCTCTCAGAATCAGACTCGAAGAATGAGTCAGCAGACTTCCCCAGATTCTTTGTTATTGAATCTTTAGAGGAGGTATGCCTAGCCAAATTCTCACCTTTCCTTATAGAAAAAGTGATATCTACAAGAGCTAGTCCAAAAACTGTTAAGAAAACAAGGAATGGTAACTTGCTTGTCGAGGTAGACAGCAGGAGACAGGCAGAAAACATATTAAAAATAAAAACCTTTCATACAACCAAATGCAGGGCATATCCGCATGAGAAACTCAACACTTCCAAGGGAGTTATCAGGAGTAGAGAGTTGGCATTGGCTACGGAAGATGAGATAGCATCAGCCCTGGGAAAACAGGGAGTTACAAATATAAAAAGAATCTCCATTAGAAAAGGTGAAGGACGAATCCAGACCAACACTTACATCCTAACATTTAATAAGCCCCAAACTCCAAAAGAGGTGAAGATCGGCTATTGTCTTGAGAGAGTTGAACAGTACGTCCCAGCTCCTCTGAGGTGCTTCAAATGTCAGAAATTTGGACACCACAGGAAAGCCTGTAGAGGACAACAGACATGTTCCAAATGCAGTGAAAAGGATCCTGACCATGCCGAGAAAGATTGTTTAAATGAAATTCGATGTGCAAACTGCCAACAAGATCATCCGGCTTACGCAAGAACCTGTACTGTTTACCAAAAAGAAAAAGAAATAATTGAGGTGAAACACAAGAGGAATGTTTCCTTCCTGGAAGCTACGAGAATTGTAGGGAGCTATATGGGAGAAAGCAGCTACACCTCCGTTGCACAGAGGGCGAATAGAACCAATGACGACACCAAATATAGAACACTTGTGGAGAAATTGCTCAAGCTGGAAACCAATGATTGGCCAAAGTTTCAAGAGCACCTGAAAAAACTACATTTGGTTGAATTTTACCCAGCACCAGCTCAGCAACAAGTTGCAAATGGGGAGAGATCCAATGTTGTCGTTCAAACAAAAACACATGTAGGAGCTATCACTCCAACATGAACTACTCCTAAAAGTGCAAAATCTCCATCAAAACAGCTATCACATAAATCACCAATACGTCCACCAAAAAGCATTAAAGATAGACTAAAAAATCTGTCTCCCATAAGACCTGAACAACTGAAACAAAAATCACAACTCCCCATTAGCCAAACTACGAAAATACAAATGAACACCAAAGTGAATAAGGAAAGACCAGGAAGTACATTCAAAATACCCTCAAAACAAAGTCGCCTATAACAACCAAACCATCCAATTCTCAACAACCAACAAAACCTCTACAAAGGACGTATAGTATAGAGAGTATGGATAGCATCACAGACCGCCTAGTTGCCAGCCTTAATCTCGAAGAAATAATGAAAAACTACAGTACTTGAAACCACTTAACTGTCGGCAAAACTTATGAACTCAGTCACTTTTTTGAATTGTTAATCTCTTACATATCATACGTATCTATTCAAATGTGGGCTAACGAATGACTGATGTTAAATTCTTATTGTTACATCGAAACTCTTGAAATAATTTAACTGTGTGCAAACAAATGAGGAAAAGTAAATGGAATGATTTATGCTGCCTGCATATTTATGCCAAACAGAATTGTTTCTATTGCTAAACTGAATTATTTAAAATAGAACTGTTTTTTGACATTGAAATTCTACTTAGACTAAATCGAATTGCTATATAACTGCTTGAATAAACTGAATTGTTTGAAATAGAACTGATTAGTTACATAAAAATGGATTTGGCATTAAATAACCTACAAAGGTTGATATGCCATAAAACCCAACAAACCAACCAAAAAACGCAAACTGCTAGTGTTCATGTTGTTTGCTTATCAAATGAGCCAATACCATTCCCGCTTGAAAAGAGGGTTTTTTTTTTTTTTTTTTTACTTTCAGGCCCAAACAGATAACAAAACCAGCAGAAGAAGTTGAAAACAGAAGGGAGGAAACAAAGAAGCCACATACATCCTTTTAATGCTATATCATCAACAATGGTGACTACATTACAGTCAGATACTGTTTCAGCTTTGTTGGAGTTGAGACCAAGTTGCCAGGCTCTGAATATTTGTATCAACAATTATAACATCTGAAACTCTTATTTTCTTTTAATGACTCAGTCATCTACAGTGAATGAATTAGTAAAAAGGTAAAAATTGAACTTAATTGTTTTAGGCTTAAGATAATACCAGGCACGCTTTTCAACAATTTATGAGGAGATAATGTCTATGAGATTATAAGAAAATATTTCAAATACAGTAAAGTTGTGAGTCCAGTGAGCTCTATGCAAATCAGCCTGTTGCAAAGCAATCAGAACATGCTGCATTCATCCTCATGTCGCGCTGCTAGCACAGATCTCCCTGATCCTCTCTTGCCACCTGTCTCTACTGTCCATCACTCCTGAGAGGTCTTCCAGGTTACATCCTATATTGGCACAGAGCTGTTGTATATAGGTTCTAGCAGGTCGTCCTACCTTTGCTCGTCCATGTGAAGGGGTCCACAGGAGTATATCACTAATGAGTTCGCCCTTACTTCTCCAACAGCTTCCCGCATGCCTCGTTCGTCTAACTTTGATAGTTTTCATGATGGGTGGTAGGTGGCCGTACAACTGCTGTTTTGTGGGGTGTTGCCTCCAGGACTTGTTCAATACAGCACGCAGTATTCTTGTGTAATTGCCGTCAAGCTTTTTATCCATACATTTAGTTAGTGTCCATGCGGTGCATCTATATAGCAGTATCGATACAACCACTGCTTGGAAAAAACTGCGTTTTATTTTATCAATCAGGACTGAATTCCATATGACCGATAGCCTATCGGTAGCTGTCCTTGCTTTTGCTAGTCACATGTTGATGTCTGTCTCAGATGATGAGACACTGCCTCCGTGGTAGGTGAATTTGTCCACTAGTTTCAAAGGACCACCCTTTAGAGTGGAGATGTTGCCTCTTTGTTTAAAGCACAAGCAAATTCGCTAGTAATAACGATTCTCTTTATCATCAAGTCATACTGATAGCATGGAATCTCTTTATACTCTCCTACCATCCAACCCTATTGGCCATTGCTTTTGGCAGGTCTTCTAGACAGCATCTAATATCTGCACAGAGCTGATGTATGCAATTCTTTGCTGGTTGGCCAATACTAATGTGTCCATATACAGGAGTCCACAGCAGAACATCACTTATGAATTTGTTCTTACTTCTCCAGCAATGCCCAGCATGTCTTGTTCCTCTTCCTTGGATGGTTTTTGAGATAGGAGGCAAGTGACCATACAATTGCCATTTTGTTGGGTGCTGATTCTAGGATTTGTTCAAAACAGCACACAGCATTTTTATGTAGTTCCTATCTAGCTTTTTCTTCAAACGTTTCATTAGAGTCCAGATGGTACAACTATACAGTAGGATTGACATAGCTTAGAAAATTTTCCCCATTTTATTTTATCAATAAAATCAGATTTCCAAATGATTGATAACTTGTCAATAGCAATCCATACCTTTCCTATGTGTATGTTGACATCACTTTTAGTCAATGAGATATAACTACCAAGGTATGTGAATTGGTCCACTAATTTCAGAGAGTTGCTACTTAATGTAAAAATGGCTCCGTCTTGTTTAAAACACAAAAACAATAATAAAAACATTATTACTCTGATACCCTCCACCAAGTGAAATTTGGAGCTGAAGCTATTTTATGAAATTTACTAAGTTTTTTGCTTAGATGTGGCACAAGGCCATATGAAAGGGGCACCCAATGAGACTCGAACTCACTCGTGTAGGTTTGCTAGTCGAGCTTGCTAACCATTACACCACCAGAGGCGCCCTGCTGAAGCTATTTTATGATACACATGAAGCCAGTTTGATGGGACAAGGGAGGCAACTCTCTCCACTTGCTAAAAAATATGTTTGACAAACTGAAAATGAAATTTATTAGACAAAACTATTTCACTTGTCAATGAATGACAATTTTTCAATAAATTTGAGCTTCTACATTCAGGATCTGATGATTTGATATTAGCAAAAAATATCTTAGAAAATAAAACACTTTTTAATCCACAATGAAACTTAATTCGAAGCCCCACTGACAGGTGGAAGGTCAAAGGTAAAAAAAATACTTTACCTGGATGCTAACATAGACACCATGGTACGTTTCATACAATATGCGGTGCATTTTTGGCTTTAGTGGGATCTCGAATGGCAGTTTAGTCTTTCCAGCAGGTATTTTGCCTGGTTTGGCCACATCTACTAAGTACTGCAGCAATGTGATTGGCTGAAAAAAATCAATATTTGAATTTCATTATTATAGGGAAAAAACAAGGAAGCTAAGACTTGGTTTCTTTTTTAAATGGCAAATCAACCTTCATTGGTTTGGTTTGGTTTTATGGCATATCAACCATTGCAAGTTATTTAATGCCAAATCTTGTTTATACATATATATTAAATATATATGATTTGTAAACACATTTCATTGATAAAATTTTTAAATGAGCCTGAACCCATTTTTTTGCAATGGTTTCAAGTACTGCTATTAAATATGAATAATTCTGTTTACTATTAATCATTTGTTTGCACACAGTTAAATGGATATAAATGATATGTAAGAGATTAGTGGGTTGATATTTTTTATTTTTAAATAAGTTAGAACTAATTTGTTTGAACACAATTATTGCCAATGTTAAATACACATTTAAATAGTTTCAATTATTGCTATATAACACATAATTCTATTTCAACATTACTCATTTGTTTGCACATAATTAAGTGGTTCCAAGTATTGCTATGTATCACTAATAATTCAATTAAACATCAGTAATTTGTTATCAAACAGTTCTATCTTAAGCAAATCAATTTAGCAATAGTCATTTGTTTACACTTAGTTTAAAAGTCAACAATTCTATTTGATCCATAGATAGGACCCTACTAGGTGCTACCACTCCAGGCCAGAGTGGACCAGGAAGCAATGGCAATGAATAAGTACTCCACATTCCCCAAAGCTCAAGCATTACCAGAGCCTCCCCACCAAATTGTTTAGTGTCATATCCAAGATACTCGGGGGATCTTACCCCGCTGCAGAGATGCAATTGGCGTATTCTACAGTGCAAGCTGACTGGGCTAACCTTCATGAATTATTTAATGCCAAAGACATCATTCTAAAAGAACAGTTATCATACAATCTAATCCATAGCTGGGAGAATAAGACAGTTTATACCTTTCCTATGGGTATTAGTCAGAAAGTAAATATAATAACTAGAGTTGGGTGGTTTGGCAAATTATGTTTCAGTATCGGTTTTGGTTGTTTTTTCCCTTGATACTGCAGTTTTTGATTCAGTTTTTCAATTTTTAATTTAGTAGTTTTGTTTTTTAAGGAAGCCATTCATTTTCTTTTGTAATGATAGTATGTCCAGTCAATATCTGATTGACAGATTGGCAGCTTATTCTATTCAACTCTCAATTTTTCGTGTATTTCTGGCCCAATCTTTAAGAAATTTATACAGTCAAAAATAAAATAAAATCTTTCTAAATAAAATAAAATCTACCATTTTGGTAAAACTGGAAACTATTTTTTATTTTCACTCCCTATTTTGTTGTTAACTTTACCACAAAAAGTATTCTTTTGAAAACTGATGCAAACAGATTTCAGACATCATGCCATTTTTTTTTTCTATTTGAAAACATTCTATAATATGAAAGATTTTAAAGTGTCATATCTGTTGTATTTCCTTTATTTTTTCTTCTTCATTTCTTTTGTATACATATAAATTTCACATTTATTTCCTAAAACTAGTCAATTAAATGTTTTTATCATATTTTTGTTCAATCTTTTCCTCTTTTAATGATATAAGTAAGTAAAGTCGGCGACCTTAATTGAGGGGGTGACCCAGTGGGTCATTGGCCTAATGAGTAGAGTGTTTGTCACTGGTCTGCGAGATCAGGGTTCAATTCTAGGTCGAGTCATACCAAAGACTCAAAAAATGGTACTTGATGCCGCCTTGCTTAGCACTCAGCACTATAAGGTGAGGATCAAGGGTAAAGTGAAGCAATCTAGGGAATGGAGTAGTGCCCTCCCCTACACCTCGGTGTAGTAGCTATTGAAAAAGAAGCCTTTGGGTCTTTAATGATATAAATGTTGATAAAATTTAATTTTATCAAAATCTGAAAGTCTTTTTCAACAGTGTTTCCTTGGATATGGTCACTTAGTAATGATAGCACTAAACTGAATGATTTTGGTTTCATAAAAAATTTTGACGCAGTTTCACAGCGTGAAGATGAAACTGGAAAAAGTCAGTTTTTTGATTAAACCGCCCATCTATGATAATAACACAACTGGAGTTTGAACTCACTTATTTCAAAGCCACAGTCCAGCACCTTAGCCATCACACTACAAAGTCTCCCCACATGGAAGCTAAGGGCATAATTCTTTTCCAAGAAGCATTTTTCAAATTAAGGTTCTGGTTAACTTTGTTGGTAAGTAGGTCCAACATTTGCCACAACTAGACCGAGTTTTTTTTTGGTGTATTAAACTTCTGAATGGGATGGCTTTAGAAATTACTTGTTTTATTTATCAAAATCATCGTGACAATACAGATTCCTTTGTCTCTCTCTTACCATCTGTACCAATTAGGCATCACTCTTAGTTGGTCTTCTAAACAGAATTCAGTGTCCACACAGAGCTGGTTACCAAGATTTTGATGGTTGGCCAACACTAGAGTGTCCATGTGTAGGAGTCCATAAAAGAATGTCACTTATGAGTTTGTTCTTACTTCTCCAGCAGCGCCTAACATGTCTCACTCAACTTACTTTGACGGTTTGATTGATGGGAGTGTAGTGGCCATACAACTGCTACTTTGTAGAGTGCAGCTTCCAGGATGTGTTCAAAACAGCACTCCTTGAATAGTTACCGTCTAGCTTTTTCTGCAAGCATTTCATTAGACTCCAACAAAAATTAATCAATAAAGAACAAAGGTAGATATTTTTCAGGAAAAGGAGTCAAACATACTTATCTGTTGGTCTAGTTAATAGGAGTGTTTGCCAATGGTACAGGAGACCAGGGTTCAATCCCAGGTTGCGTCATACCAAAAACTCAAAAAAAAACAATGGTACTTGATACATCTTTGCTTAACACTTAGGATTATAAGGTATGTATCAAGGATAAAGTGGAGCAATCCAGAAAAAGGAGTAGCTCTATTCCCTACACCTAGGTGTAGTAGCTATTGAAAAGGAAGCCTTCAGGTTTCCCTTGACTACAGTAACCAACTTTTGCTTACTGCATGTATTTACTGTTGTTGGTTGGTTGGTACTACAGCATGTCGATCTTTGTTGGTTTATTCAATACTGAATAAAGTCTTTGTTTTTTTTTTTTGGAAGCAATTACATAGTTTCAAGTAAATAATGATAATACGCCTTAGTAAACAATTACAGCTTCAAGTGATTATTATTAATATAAATAATTTATAGTTACATGGTTTCAAGAATTCCTATTTCATACAAATAATTTACAGTTACATGATTGCAAATATTCCAATCAAATACAAATTATTTGCATACAGCTATATATAAGTGCAAACGAATCATTATCATTCAATTGGAATAGTCACTTGAAATCATAATTGTGTACAAATTATTTGTATTAAGAATAGTTACATGAAGCTACTATTGTTTGCAAAGGATTACCTTTGATTATTTGAAACCATATAACAGTGTAATGAACAGTGCCAAATATTGAAGAAGTGTAGATCAGTATTTTGTACTACATAGAATAGTTAAAGATTTAGCAAAAGTCTTAGGTTAGTAACCAAAACCTCAAAATTTGTCTCTCATTTAACTCTGGCCAACAATGGCAAACAAAATTCACATTCCTCCTTTGCAAAGAAAATCTAGTTCCTTCAGTAATGTTCATTTCAGAACTCTCTCTCACAAAGGTCCGTTCTATGTGCTCCAACTAAATGTCATGCTCATTCTGGTTCACTTCCAACACATCTCTCATCAAGAGTGCCATCTGTTTCTTATGTATACATCAACTTATGAATATAAATAAACAATGGCAATATTCTGGACTCAGGCACAGAGGTCATATTGCAAATGACTGCTTTACACAACCAACATGCAAAGCAACATGGCCTTTTGTATAAGGTAAATGCAAATCATCACAAATTGCTTGGGAAAAAAAATAAAACAATAACATAATAAAACAAGCATTGACATGCCATAAAACCAGACAAACAATCAAAGAAGGAGTCTTCATGGCGTAGGAATTAACACACTGGACTGCAACATCATAGTGAGTGACTTGAAACTCCAGTCGTGCTATTACATTCACTTTTGAACTAATACCCTTAGGAAAGGTATGAACTCCCTTAGCCCCCTCAGCTAAGGGTTAAATAATACCACTACTGTTCTTCTAAAAGGATGGCTTTGGCATTAAATTACCCATAAAGGTTGATATCCCATTAAACAAAGAAATTGAAACCAAAACCAGCCAGAATGTTTACTTACCTTAACTGAATTGTAAAAGGCCTCAAATAGGCCTACACTTTTGGGACTGAGTTGAAGATTGACAGCTCCATCCACGGTAAGGATGATGCCCTGGTGTTGAACTTCTGTTTTACTCTGCACAATCACCACACCTGACACAATATCCTGAAATAATCACCACACAATTAGGGACAATTCTCATATCAAGAGGCAGTAAAGAAAAATACCAGGTAATTTTTTTTTTAAATAGTATATACAGTGTTTATCATGTCCTACAGCAGATTTAAAAGTTTTACTTTACTCGCATTACAAATGATAGAATCAACTTTGTCAAAACCAAATGAAAGTTCCTCTTTTGAAGTTTTATTCTTGATGTATCTTTAATGGTATGTCAACTTGTCTTGGATTATTTTATGTATTGAGATTACAGAATTCCATTCATTTGCATTTTGTGTAGTTGTTTCTCAAGAGGTTTTTTACAATTATATGATATTTATTATTCCTATCAAATACAAATAATTTGCACACAGGTGTATGTTTTCAAGTATTCTTATCTAATACTAACAATTATATGATTTCAAGTAATTATTTCTATTTGATAATAGACATGTGTTTGCACACAGCTATATGGTACAATGCATTCCAATTAAATACAAATAATTTTTAAAACAGTTTGATCCACAGATGGGGCCCTAACAGGTATTACACTCCAGTTTGGTTCAGTTTTATGGCATATCAACCATTGTAGGTTATTTAATGCCAAATTTGGTTTATACATATAAATTAGATATATATGATTTGTAAACATAAGTCAAAGTTAAATGGTTCGGGCCATTGGCCTAATTAGTAAAGTGTTCGCCAATAATCCAGGAGACCAGGGTTCATTCCAAAGTCGAGTCATACCAAAGACTCAAAAAATGGTACTTGATGCTGCCTTGCTTAACACTTAGCATTATAAGGTAAAAATCAAGGGTAAAGTGGAGCAATCCAGGGAATGGAGAAGTGCTATTCCTTACACCTAGGTGTAGTAGCTATTGGAAAAAGAGCCTTCAGGTTACCCTCGACTGCTGTCGCGAACTTTACTTTTACTTATTGCTCATTGGCCAAGTGGATAGAGTGTGTGCCAATAGTCTGAAAGACCTGGGATTGAACCCACGTCATACCAAAAATTTCTAAAATGGTACTTGATATTGCCTTGCAATATAAGGTACGTATCAAGGGTAAAGCGGAGAAATCCAGGGAAAGGAGTAGCACCCTCCCCTACACCTCGGTGTAGTAACTATTGAAGAGGGAGCCTTCTGGTCACCCTCGACTACAATCACCAACTTACGGCTATGTATCACTAACAATTTAATTGAACATAAGTCATTTGTTTACACATAGTTAAATGATTAAAAAGTTCTATTTGACCCATAGATACGATCCTGTCAGGTGCTACCACTCCAGGCCAGAGTGGATCCGGAAGCAATGGCAATGAAAGGGTACTCCACATTCCCCACAGCTCCAACATTACTGGAGCTTCATCATCAGATTGTTTGATGACATATCCAGGATACTCATTGGAGGAGTTTTACCCCTCTGCAGAGATGCAGTCAGTGTATTCTACAGTACCACTCCAGGTCAGAGTGGACATGGGAGTAATGGCAACAAAGTGGTACATTAAACTTCCCAGAGCTCCAGAACTGGAATGAGACTATCAGATGCAGTTTAGTGACATACCTAGGACACTTTGTGTGCGTGTGTACAGGGGTCTTACTTCTCTGCAGGGGATACAGTCAGCATATGCTAACCAACAGAGTGGGGTATTTTTTGATTATTAAACTTCAAAATGACTGCTATCTTTTTTGATACCTTTGAAAATTGTTGCAGGATTTTATGAACTCTCTGGATTTAAACAAATACAGAGTGAAAAACAAAATTTACAATTTTTATCTGATCCTTAAAAAAGAAGTGACAAAAATATTTATATATATATATATATATATATATATATATATATATTTAATTCTTATTCCTATTCTATAATTCTGATGGGGTGAAAAAAAGCCAGATGAAACAATTTGCAAATAAAAAATCATCACACAAACTGATATCTAAGAAAAAAATTCCATACAAAAAAAAATAAAAATAAAAACACACTAACGACTTGAAAATAATTAACCAATAACGCATGCCTAGTCAAAAGAAAAAACACTGACAGAATTCCTTACGCTTAACGTAAGAGTGCTTAATAGACAAAGTAGAGTGAAATAAAAATGCTTACAGATTCAGAAAGAATCTACCTAAGTTTCACCTCACTGGATCATCAGGACAATTTAGAATCATCCTGATGATCCAATTAGGGGAAACTTAGGGAGATTTTTTCTGACTCAGTAGGCATATATATATATATATATATATATATATATATATATATATATATATATATATACACATACGTGGTGTCTTCAATAAGTTTCCAGACTTTTTTTGTACAGGCATTTTAAATTGTCATAGACTCTTGAAAATTCACTATGTTATTGCTATACATCTTATGAGATGACAGACCAATTTTTAGGATTTCAGGTTCAAATGAACAGCTACAGCAGCAATTAGAATACAGCCTAAATGTCACAGCTAGTGAATTTTAAAAATGCAATCTGGACATTAGGACACTTTAGAAGATTGATATGCAATAAAATTCTGTTTTAAACTTGAAAAAAAAATGCCACAGAAACGTATGGAATGCTTCAGACTGCTTTTGGAGCATCTTGCATGAATCGAGCATCAGTTTTTGAGTGGCATAAGAGATTCAAGGAAGGCAGAGAGTCTGTGAAGGATGATGAGAGGTGTGGGAGGAGTAAGGAAGTCAATACGCCACAGTTGATTGGCCAAAGGGTTAGGGTTACTATGTTGAGGTTTTAAGGGAGTTCACGAATAGATTCCGTCAGAAGAGGCCAACACTCGTCAAATCGGGTCAGTGGCATTTCCACCAGGACAATGCACTAGTCCACAACTCCATCCTTGTCAAAGACTATTTGACCAAGATGGGCATCAAGACAGTTCCTCAGCCTCCCTATAGTCCAGGCCTTGCTCCCTGTGACTTTTGGTTATTCCCTAAGCTCATAGGCTGTCGTTATGAGACAATTGAGGAGATAAAAGAGGCTGTGACAAAGGTCATTGACACACTCACACAAGAGGACTTCCATGGGGCCTTCCAGAAGTTGTTGAAACGGTACAACAAGTGCATTGCAGCCGGAGGAGATTACTTCGAAGGGGACTAGAGTTTCATGTGTGTACTATCAATAAAAGTGCCCATACGAAAAAAGTCTGCAAACTTATTTAATGATCCTCGTATATAAGATTGTGCATACATAAGTAGTATGTTTGTGTATATTAAAGTACCACTCTTGTTCCGTTGTACAAGTTCAATTAAAGAAATGAACCACGAAGCTGCTTATACAGATGATTTTGTGTAGAATGGTAAACGCTTGTGTAGGACCAGCCACACTTTTGGATGAGCCAGAAGAATGATGCAACAATGTGCATTAGTTACACCAAACAAAAGAGCCAGTCTGCACTTCTATTCACATACTTAGATGAGAGAATAGATGAATATTATGTTTTTCCTAAAGGCATTGGCATGAAGGGCAATACAAACACTTTCATCCAAGATTTTAACAGAGCTTGTCAGATCCATTTACTAAAATGATATTATTTCATATATATAGTAAAGTAAAGTTGGCGACCGTAGTCGAGGGTAACCCGAAGGATCCCTTTTCGATAGCTACTACACCAAGGTGTAGGGGAGGGTGGTACTCCTTTCCCTGGATTGCTCCACTTTACCCTTGATAGTACCTTATAATGCTGAGTGTTAAGCAAGATAGCATCAAGTACCATTTTTTGAGTCTTTGGTATGACTCGACCTAGGATTGAACCCAGATCTCCCGGGCCATTGCGAACACTCTAATATATATATATATATATATATATATATATATATACACAGAAAGTATGAGTGGGTGTGTATATATATATATATATATATATATATATATACATATATATATATATACATACACATAAAGGAGGTGCTTGTGGTGTAATGATTTTTGTCATTGGAAATGGACACAGAGCCGATTTCAAATCCTGGACAAGGCTATTTACATTTCCCATAGCACTAATACCCTTTAGAAGGATATGAATCCCACTATTTTCCTTACAGACATAGGTAAATAGTAGGGCAGACTAGGCTCTTTGATATGACAACGGGTGTAAAAGAAGGAAAACTCTAAATTCAAACCTGTTAACTTCCACTTGAAATTGACCATGTATCACATCCTGCTCATCCAGAAAGCTAGGGTATATATATATATATATATATATATGGAAGTAAATAATGAAAAATAATCCGACAATGTAAAGAAAATATGGAAAAACAAAGTAATTCTAAGTGAAGAATTTAATAAGAAAGAAAGTTGATGTTATAACGTTTTGGTTTCGATAAACCATCATCAGGACTTAGATAAGATGTTATGAAATATCGTTAGATCACCAATGGATAATTAACAAAAATTATCCACCAGTGATCTAATGACACTTCATAACATCTTTTCTGAGTTCTGGTGATGGTTTATTGAAACTGAAACATTATAACATCAACTTTCTTTCTTATTAAATTCTTCACTTTGAATTACTTTGTTTTTCAAAATTTTCTCCACATGATATTTACACACACAAGGGTCCTTCAATAATCAAGGGAAATTTTTCCAATCAAAAGCACTGTTTACATTTGCACCATTTTCAAGGAAATCAATTGTGGTGGATCCTTTCATGTCCCAGAAGACTGTCACAGCATTACCTTCTTTACTGACTGCTTTGCCCAGAACTTTTTTTTTTACCAGATAGTCAGTATGATTCTACTTCATGAACAGTTTTATCAATTTAGGCTCTTAATGGCAAACCCAAGTTTAGCCCATTTGTAAACATTTTTTTTACTAAAACATGCTTCACTAAGCACATCACACATTCTTCAGTAAATTTCAAATGGTTTGCACTTCTCAGCCACCGAAAATTTCATGACATACCTCTGTTCAAGCCTGGAGCACTCTAATTTGCCACTATTTTAAATTGCCTCAAAACATGTTTTTATGAGATTAAAATAATTTTTGCTATAAACCAATTCCGAACAATGTCGAGTTTACATTTATGGAAAGAAATTCTGAAAAGAAAAATTAATTTTGATTTTTTCAAAAGAATTCATATTCATAAACGACCCTCGTATATATCATTTCAAAATGAAGAAAGAGCATGCATTCATATCGTTAAATATATTTTTCTAGATTTATTGTTTGTTTCTTGTAAAGCAACTAAAGAAGTTACGGGGGAAACTCCTGGAATAATTTATCTTGCTTTTTTTCGAAAAAAACAAAAACAAACTCTTCCTTATTTATATACATACAGAGTGCATACAAAGTTTGGGTCCAGTTTAGTACGCATATTACAGATCAAATACCCACTTTATAGTCATTTCATTTTCTTCACCTTGAAAAACTTAAATTTTCTCAAAAAGGAAATATTTCCAGAAGAAAAGAAGGGTGTTTTTTTTTAAAAAAAAAAAAGCGCATAAAACATGAGAAAAACAGATTTTCCGACGGAACTACTCAACCCCGTAATTTCGACGGAAAATATATATTTCCAGGGCGGTTCTATTTTTTTGTGCACAGGACGAAAGCTGACTATTTGGGTTTAATAGAAATTTGAAACTTTATTGTAAATCCTACTGAAGTTAAATTTATTTTTCGATTGTGAACAGTAAAACTAATGAAAAACAGGGTGAAAATGAAATTTAAAAAAAAAAACGCCCATTTTAAGGATGCGTTTTAAACAATCATATGATCCGTAAAATTAAAAATAATCTTAAATAATTTATTATGTCCACAACAAGACATAATTTCTTTTCTTTTCTTTTAACTTTGTCACATCACAATTATTTTTAAAATTCCTTGAAATAGAAATGATATCTGGTGCTCAATTAAATACCAGAATGACAGACCGTTTTTTTAAGACTCAAATTGTCGTACACTTGGCAATCGTTCAATGAAATATTAAACAATTCAACATGAATGAATATTAAAGTTTTTCTACTCGATAACGAAAATATTCAAAGTCACTTACTCCATCCTTGTAAACTTTGTTCACTCGCTTTAATTTTATATCAAGTTGAGTCGACATCATTCAATGTTGATGTTTTCAATCTGAAGGAGAATGAGAAAATGGCCGCTTATAGTATTTTTTTCACAGAGATATATTCAGAAATAATCAATAAAATGAAACTAAAATATATTATGGAATAAATTATTTTTTTTTTTAATTTCATTTAAATACCAAATAACAACTTAAGTGATTTGAAGTTATCTGAAAATTTATTTATTATCAATTTAATTAAACGTAAGCGACGTAAACAAGCTTGCCGGGGTGTTAAGTCCACGAGAGTAATTTCCCTTCCATTTTGTCAGCAGTTAGCAAGCTTGGCAAACAGACTATTGTCTATGAGTTGCCTCATACTTCTAACTTTATGCTAAGTTTTAAAATTTTTGCTTATAATCAATAGAGAATTCGATCCTCACTGTGTGCTCTATACTTTGTAGCCAAATTCTTAAAATTTATATATAGTAAATACACGAACCAGCTCATTGGCCTAGTGAGTAGAATGTTCGCCAATGGTCCGGGAGACCTGGGTTCAATCCCAGGTTGTGTCGTACCAAAGACTTTAAAAATGGTACTTGATTCCTCCTTGCTTAGCACTCAGCAATATAAGATACGTATCAATGGTAAAATGGAGCAATCCAAGGAAAGGAGTAGCACCCTTCCCTACATCTTGTTGTAGTAGCTATTGAAAAGGGAGCCTTCTGGTCGCCCTCGACTATGGTTGCCAACTTTACTTTTACTTTACTTAAATACATGATTTCTAAACACATTTTGTTGATAACATTTTTTAAAAAACCTGAGCTCATTTTTTTTTTCATACAGTTGAATGGTTTCATTTATTTCTATCAAATACAAATAATTCTATTTACTATTAATCATTTGTTTGCTCACAGTTAAATAGTTTCAAGCATTGCTAAACATCACTAACAATTCAATTAAACATCAGTCATTTGTTTACACTCAATTAAATGATCCAACAGTTCTATTTCAAACAATTCACTTTAGCATCAGTACAGTTTTTTGTTTATACTCAGTTAAATATAAAAACAGTTTTATTTTAAACAATTCAGTTTAGCAAAAGTACACTGTTTAAATGCCAAACAGTTCTATTTCAAACAATTCACTATACCGTTTAAATATTAAACAGTTCTATTTCAAACAGTTGACTTTAGCTAAAATACACAGTTTAGATATCAAAATGTTCTATTTGACCCCATCAGATGCTACTATTCCAGGCCAGAGTGGACCTGGGAGCAATGGCAATGAAGGAGTATCCTGCATTCTCCAAAGCTCCAGCATTACTAGTGCCGTACTTTGAGGGATGATTACTTAGTCACAACAAGTACAGTAAGCAACCTAAGGTTAGTATGCCAGACTAAGCAAAGCTTAGTAATTAATACCATGATAAGCAATTTAGTTCAATTTAGTTATCAGAACTATGGGGAAATGTTTAAGTATCCTTTCAGAGCTCATTGTCATCATCATCATCATCAAGGCATGCTAACAGCACAAAGTTCTATGACTCTCTCTCTCTCTCTCTCTCTCTCTCTCTCTCTTGGTTCCTACTGACCATCACTCTTGGTAAGTTTTTGAAACCACCCACAGTGTCCGCACAGACTTGATGAATGTAAGTCTTTACTGGTGTTATATCAGCATACAGTTGCAAGGAAAGAACAAAAGCACAGTTGCAAAAACAAAGAACTTGGAGGCATGTAAAAATTTTAACAGTTGTATTGAAAACAAATAAGTAAAAAGTTCAAATAAATGGGTTTGTATAAATGTATTGATGTGGAATTTAAAAGTGGAAAAATGTTCTATGCTTAGTAGTGGTAGGATTGTTAGACTTATGCACATGTGGTCAATCAGTTGTTACAAGTGTGGAGAGGAGAGGGGTGTTTGGTGATTTACGGCTTAGTTGCTTCCTTCAAAGTGGAGTAGAGGAAAGTCAATGTGGGTGATGCGTGCTTTCCTATTTCGCCTCTCTCTTTTTTTTCTCAGAGCTGGAGTATCTAGTATGCGGGGTCATCTGCCTTCTTTTGATCTGCTCCACTGTTGAGAAATTTGCCTTTTATATCGTTTTTCTCTTCTGATCAGATCAAATTGGGTTTTCTTTGTTTTTTACCACGAAGGTCACAGATTGGCCAAAAAATTACTTTTAATTTTTTTTTTTTTTTTGACTAATTTCATTGACATTTTGCTATGCGCTGATCCTATGCGCAGAAACCCCTTTTTTTCATTTTAAAGAAGGCCTCAGCACTGATAACATCCAGTGAATGCTCTCGTGGATGCTAGTTGCAATCATTATTTTGTGTATACGATAAATCAGAAGAGATCTCTTTCGGTCATATAACACTGGTCTGCTAACACTGGCATGTTCATATGTAGGAGTCCATAAAAGAACATTGCATATGAGTTTGTTCTTATTCCTCCAGTAGTGCTCAGCATGTTTTGCTCATCTTCCTTGGAGGGTTTTTGAGATGGGAGATAAGTGGCTGTACAGCTGCTGTTTCATAAGTTGTTACTTCTAGGATTCGTTTAAAACAGCACTCAGTATCCTTGAGTAGTTTTTACCTTTTTATTCCAGACATTTCATTAAAGTCCAAGTGGTGCAACCATACAATAGTACTGACATGATTACTTTTCAGAAGAATTCCCATTTTATAGATATGTATATTATGTATAAATTAAATGGTTCTGTATATGCAAAAGAACTTGTCTTTCTTTCTGTTTATTCCCTGTTAATATATTATGGATGTACTAATACTAATATTAGTCTTTAGTTAATGGGTTCTTAACAAAATATTTTCCCTACCTCTAAGTAACCAAATAAGAATTTAGCA
Source organism: Sepioteuthis lessoniana (assembly GCA_963585895.1). Lineage (NCBI taxonomy): Eukaryota > Metazoa > Mollusca > Cephalopoda > Myopsida > Loliginidae > Sepioteuthis > Sepioteuthis lessoniana. The sequence goes on from CAUZXS010003405.1 coordinate 44,371, forward strand.
TTCACCCTAATCCTGATATCTATATTTCTAATTAAAACAAAAATATGATTATTTAAAGTAGATATTTATTTGAATGATTATATTTTTTAAAAAAGTCAGTATCTTTTTTCCTGAAACAAAAAATGAGATCTAACTAGAGGGTATGACCCCTCAGACTACTAAAGTTGTTCTTTTGGTGGGTAGGGGCTCTTTAAAACATGAAAATCCCATGGGCCAAAATACAAGTACCAAAATATGAGTACTGAAATATCTATGTAGCTTTTAGCTGTTCAAGAATATCCTTCTTATGAATCTATAGCAAATCAAAGAGAGAATGAATGTGACAATGAATAAACACTCTGTATCTGCTGATAGAAAGATTGTCTTGGTTCTTTTTTGAGATTTTTAATCATTTTTTTTTCTATTTTCAGAGCTGGTAAGGGTGTAGTTGCTGTCTTCAATTAGGGTATTGATTTTTTTTAAATACTCCAACTTGTACAAAATGACTGTGACTTTAGCTGCTGGAAGAAGAAACTATACATGAAGGAATTAGAAGAAGAAGAAATTGTGAGGCTAAAATTTTATTAGTGGTAATCATAGTAGAAAAGAAAGAAAGAAAGAAAGAAAGAAAGAAACAGAAAAAGTTAGATAATTTGAATCGGATTTTTTAAAAGAAAAATTATGAAGAAGAAGAAGATCTAACCCTACAAGAAATTTGGGTACAGAGTTCTATCCTTTTGTTTTTGCTATGGGACATCTTAAAATAGTATTAATCTTGGCTTTCTTGGGAAGGTCTTCAAAGTAAAATGCTTTTCCCAAAGCAAATACAAATGAAGTTGCCATATCTTCAGAAAGCTGTTTCAACATTATTGATATGTCTCAAAAAAATTAATTTTGTTAAACTTGAATAAAGTGTCAGAGCCAATGTTATATACTATATATATACATATGCAAACACACAATACAAATACAAATGCCGGCAGAGTCTGTTGTTCAGGTACAAAGTTTTATTAACTTTTGAGTTCGGTTCTTCAACACGAGGAGAGAGACACAATTCTTAAAAGTCTTTCGTATCATACTATGCTAACAACACCCCCAACGTTCGGTACATCTCGGGGTGTTTTAGATCTCAATTCATCTTCACTGGTCGGGACCCAAAAAAATCAACCACCACTGCAACGGTAAAAAACTCAACTGTCAGCCTCCATGGTCCAATGTCAACCTTCAACTCCATGGTCAGACTTCAACTTCTCAGCACCATGGTCAGATCCCAACTTCTCAACATCATGGTTAGACCCCAACTGAATCTTTTTCAAATTCTTCCAAATTCTCAGCCCATCTCTTCTGGGCATGATGTCATCCAAACTCCAGCCTCATTTCCTGTCTGGGGTTTATTATGATAATGGTGATTGACATATCCTTTGCGCGCGAGCATAAACTGTACCCAATGCTATACACCTGAACTCTTAACCCAGATAGTTCAAAGCCCAACCAAACTGAAAGATAAAATATAATTAATGAAAATTAATTATCTGAAAAAATCATTCCTTAGTTATATAACACCAATCCATCAGACATATCCATAAAAATCAACCTTCCGAAATAGGTGCATGGTACAATAGTCATCTTCTTAAGAAAGGGACTCGGGAACAAAGTTCAAATCATGGGCGAAGCTGACTGCCTTTCACTTTTAATTCAACACAAACACATATTTTACATATGTCTTTCTTCTCATATTCCTTGTTCATATATATTTATTGATACATTTCTTGTTATCATCAAACTGCATAAGATCTTATCATTTATCATTTTCATCAATTTGCCACAGATTCTCCTGAACAACACTCAAATTCAGAGTTTTTCAAGCTCCCAGATTAGTTGGTCGTATTTATAGCATATAAACCCTAATTGGTAAGTTCAGGCCAAGTTTTGTTTATATATATACATATATATTTTGTAAGCAAATTGTTTGTAGGTAACATTTTTTAAAAGAACAAGAGCTCATTTGTTTGCACACAATTGTATGGCTTCAACTATTGTTATCCAACACTAATAATTCTAGTTAATATCTCTCATTTGTTTGCACACAATTCTACGGCTTCAACTATTGATATCCAACACTAATAATTCAAGTTGATATCACTTATTTGTTTGCACACAATTCTACGGCTTCTTCTATTGTTATCCAACACTAATAATTCTAGTTAATATCACTTATTTGTTTGCACACAATTGTACGGCTTCAACTATTGATATGCAACACTAATAATTCAAGTTAATATCACTTATTTGTTTGCACACAATTCTACGGCTTCTTCTATTGTTATCCAACACTAATAATTCTAGTTGATATCACTCATTTTTTTGCACACAATTCTATGGCTTCAACTATTGTTATCCAACACTAATAATTCAAGTTAATATCACTTATTTTTTTGCACACAGTTCAATCATTATAAAAGAAAAAAAACAGTAATATATATTTTATTTTTGTGTAAATAGGTCTTACTCTTCTGCAGAGGTGAAGTCAGCATATTCTACAGTCCCAACCAACTGGACAGAGTTTAATTTGACCCATAGATGGGACCCTAAAAGGTACTATAACACCAGGTCAGAGTGGATTTGGGAGAAATGGCAAAGAAGGGGTACTCCATATTCAAAAAGCCAAAAGATTGGAGCCTTACCATTAGATGGTTTTGTGTGATATCCAGGATACTTAATGGGGGGATCTTACCCCTCCACAGAGGTGCAGTCAGTGTATTCTACAGCCTCAGCCTACAGGGCTTAGTGCGAAAGGAAATGCAAAGTCTTGTCTGGTATTTGAACTCCGCTCATCAGGTTCGTTTTATCAAGCATGTGAGTTTGACATTGTAAGCATATTATCATCATCATCTCATGCTGGTAGCACGGATAAAATGAAACAGGTTCCGGATATTATACAGCAGCACGAATAGATAAGTTATCAAAAAAGCTAGAAGTTGGAAGAATTACAAGTTAACAGAGTTCAACATTTCTTCCAGTAGGCAAGGTGTAACAAAATATTTTTTTATCAAGCACTCCAGAGTGGTCTTGCAGTGCTTTCAGACCCTTCATAGCCCATCATCAGGAGTTGCTTGTATGTGTAAAGAGTGTTTTTAATGAGTTTTGAAAGTTTTTTGGTTTTTGTAACATAAGAAATTATACAAACACAGAGTTGGATAAAACTGAGTTGCTGATGAATTTGAAAAACAGAATGCTATGGACTCAGTTTTATCCAACTCTGCATTACTTACCGTTCAACTCTGATCTAAAATGGTAGTACCTGTTTGGTCCTATCTATGGGTCAAATAGAAATATGTAATCATTTTCTATAGTTAAAACAACTTAAATTTTCGCAAACAAATGAGCTTTTGCTCATTCAAAAATGTTACCTACAAACTATGTTGTATATTGACCTTCGATCCGGCTAAACATGCCATTCCAAAGACAGCAAAAGTGACACATTCCGATGGCCAGTTATGGGAAGAAATCTCGTAGGCGGGCTTGGCTGACAATATGGGACAAGGTAAAATCTCGCGGTACAGTCACAGACTGATGCACCGGAAGAGAGTGACCTGTAAACTGCATGACAGTTATTTCCGCTTGATGACAATCAAACATGCCATTCCAAAGACGGCGGAAGTGACACATTCCGATGGCCAGTTATGGGGAGATATTGAGTGGGCGATTAAACTATTATATAACTCGGTGAAGACAGGAAGTCAGTCAGTTTGGAGATCAGAGATCAGAGAGTTTGGAGACAAGATGCGGTAGAGAAAGCCAGCACCCAGCAGAGTGGGCCTCCAGGCTTCTGGTTGAGCAACCTTGGAGAACAAGAAAGACACAACGTTGAGTGGGAGTCAATATGTTGCAGTTCTTTTCGGTCTCCAACTCCTTCTCACACACAACCTTTCAAATAAAGCGAGAGGTATATTTTTCTGGAAGACTGTGTCACTCGTCTTTATTGTGTCGTTATTATTCTGCATGCATTTGCATATGGCTATACAACAACTATTCTTTTACAAATCATACGAGGAGCATACGATAAGTTTCCAGACTTTTTTCATATGGGAACTTTTATTGATAGTACACACTTGAAACTCTAGCCCCCTCCAAAGTAATCTCCTCCGGCTGAAATGCACTTGTTGTACCATTCCAACAACTTCTGGAATGCCCCATGGAAATCCTCTTGTGTGAGCATGTCAATGACCTTCATCACAGCCTCTTTCATCTCCTCAATTGTCTCATAACGACAGCCTATGAGCTTAGGGAATAACGAAAAGTCACAGGGAGCAAGGCCTGGACTATAGGGACGGTGAGGAACTGTCTTGATGCCCATCTTGGTCAAATAGTCTGTGACAAAGATGGAGTTGTGTACTGGTGTATTGTCCTGGTGGAAATGCCACTGACCCGATTTGAAGAGTGCTGGCCTCTTCCGACGGAATCTCTTCTTGAACTCCCTTAAAACCTCAACATAGTAACCCTAACCCTAACCCTTTGGCCAATCAACTCTGGTGTATTGACTTCCTTACTCCTCCCACACCTCTCATTATCCCTCACAGACTCCCTGCCTTCCTTGAATCTCTTATGCCACTCAAAAACTGATGCTCGATTCATGCAAGATGGTCGAAAAACAGTCTGAAGTATTCCATACATTTCTGTGGCATTTTTTCCAAGTTTAAAACAGAATTTTATTGCATATCATTCTTCTAAAGTGTCAGATTGCATTTTTGAAATTCACCAGCTGTGACAATCAGGCTTTAGTAGGGTGTATTCCAATTGCTGCTGTAGCTGTTCCTTTGAATGTGAAATCATAAAAATTGGTCAGTCATCTCATAAGATGTATAGCAATAAGATACTGAATTTTCGAGTGTCTACGACAATTGTAAATGCCTATACGAAAAAAGTCTGGAAACATAGTATGCACCTCGTATATATTTAATATGTATGTATAATAAGGATTTGGCATTAAATAACCTATGAAGGTTGTTACACAATAAACTATATCCAACCAACCAAATGGATGGTGGATATCTGGAACGTGTGTTCTAGGATTCCATTTTTGGTTCAGCTTTGAGACTAAATGATTGCAGATCCTAAAATGGTATTCTTTCACCTTTCAATAATTGTAATTTCCAATTCTCTATCATTTGTAGTCCTTAATTTGTGCCCGACCTTTTTTGTTTTAAAATTTGTGAAACACCATGTTCAAGTGACAGCTTCTAAAAGAACTAAGAAAGCCAGCTTCCACAGCCTCAAAGACTGAATGGAGGAAGAACAAAACAACAAATATCCAAACATTAAAAGTCAATTGGTTTGGTTTGGCTTGGTTTGGTTTGGTTTGGTTTGGTTTGGCCTGGTTTGGTTTTATGGCATATCAACCATTGTCGGTTATTTTTATACATATATACATTAAATATATATAATTTGGCTTCATTGGGTTTCATGGCATATCAGTTATTGTAGGTTATTTAATGCCAAATTTTGTTTATACATATATACATTAAATATAGATGATTTGGTTTGGTTTGGTTTTATGGCATATCAACCATTGTAGTTTTTTTAATGCCAAATCCATTTTTATACATATACTAAACTGAATTGTTTGAAATAGAACTGTTTATAAGTTTGCACTTTAAATGTCAAAAACACTTGTATTTCAAACAATTCAGTTTAGCATAAATACAGTTTTTTGTTTACACACAGTTAAATGTCAAAACAGTTCTATTTCAAGCAATTCAGTTTAGCATAAATACACAGTTTAGTTCTATTTGACCCATAGGTAGGATCCTATTAGGTGCTACCACTCCAGGTCACAGTAGACCTGAGAGCGATGGCAATGAAGGAGTACTCTACATTCCCCAAAGCTTCAGTATTACTGGAGCCTTACCATCAGATTGTTTCATGTCATATCCAGGACACTCATTGGGAGAGTCTTACCCCTCTGCAGAGATGCAGTCAGTCTGTCAGCAGCTAACCATTAGCCAACATTAACATAACAGTTGCCTGTGACAACATTACGCAAGTTATGATCAAAAAGTATGATGGTTCAATTTTGATATTTTTATTATTTAAGGACTTAAATGAAGACATGAGTATACCCGAGGAACTTATTTAAACAAAGTTTTAGGTTAAAGAAAATGATTAATTTCAAAGCACCAAAATAATCATTTTGACTCTTGCCTTGCTCATGCCATAGCAACACTTAAATGGTGAACATATCCAGTGCTTTACAGTGCTCTGGCATGTATGTGACTAAGACACAGTTTATAATCTGTCTTGATAAATTACAGTAAGTACTTATCAGTTGTAATGTAGAAGGGACTAATATAATAAAAGGGTCACACAAAATATAGGTGATTCGTTTGTTCATGATTTGAATAAAATTCTCCTTCAGATATTCCTGAGAAACAATCATAATCTAATTACAAAGAAGGCTTCATTATCTATTTTGGTTTTGATTTCAAAGTTAATTGACAATAGGATATCTTTATTACTATATTTTTACACACACACAATTTTTATTTATCAAATGAACATACTTCATCACCAATGCATTTTTTGTTGCCTCACTTTTAGCAAATCAACTTATTTTTAAAGTTTTAAAAAAAAACTTTCTAAAAATACTTTTTTCCCCCCACAAAAACTTTTCTTCATATGATGACCTAAGATTAAAAGAAACTAGTTGAGAACAATAAAATAATAAATAACTATAAAGATTATATTCCCATTTGCTCTATCTCTTTTATTCATCTTATATATATATATATATATATATATATATATATATATATATATATATATATATATGTGTGTGTGCATATATATATATATATATATATATATATATATATATATATGCGTGTGTGTGTGTGTGTGTGTGTGTGTAAGCTCTTCAAAAAAATTGAGCACTCTGGTATCCGATGACACAGGTGTAAATGAGTGAAAGCTAAAACATATGCATTATGATTCCTGAGCTGACATATGTCGCCCAAAAGCCTGGGTGGTTGAATGCCATGTCTGGCATAGAGTTGGGCAGGTTTCGATCACAGCTTGAAGTGTCTTGTGTCTAGCCACCATAAAACGAAAAAGTCTCTCTATGGATGACCATATATATATATATATATATATAGTTTACCACATTTATAAATAAAGTGTGTTAAATATCCATGATAGAGCATATGTAGATCTAAGTTTGAATAGCATTGACATGGAATCAATGGCAGTCACCAGACTGTATCCATGCTATTAAAACTTATATGTATATAAAGTAAAGTGGGCGACTTGAAGGCTCCCTTTTCAATACCTACTACACCAAGGTGTAAGGGAGGGCACTACTCCAATCTCTGTATTGCTCCACTTTACCCTTGATCCATACCTTATAATGCTGAGTGTTAAGGAAGGCGGCATCAAGTACCATTTTTGGAGTCGAGTCTTTGGTATGACTCAACCTGGGATTGAACTCCAGAACCATTGGCAAACACTCTACCCATAAGGCAAATGGCCCAGTTATAGAATTGTACAAATATACAGATATCTATGTATGATCAAAGTTTCATGAATGAACAATTATCAAGTACAATGGAAAAATAGACTGTATCAGTATATCAAAAAGCATATATATATATATATAAATATATATCAAAAAAATTTGTTGGGTTGGATTAAATCTAAATCAGATCCATTCACATAACCATTGTTATGATGTTATATAATGGCTGTAAATATATATGTAGGAACAAATACACTAAAGAAGATATCTTATAATATATATACTGCCAGGAGTGGCAGTACCACCTTGAGCTACCGAAACTGTGTTATTACCCTGGTTGGCAGCTGATGAGGGCAGGTTATCACACATGCTTTCACACGTATGATGAAAAAAAAAAAGTATATATATATATATATTCTCTAAATATTTTCACAAAAAAAAACCAAGGGGGTTATAATGGATATCTAACACTAAATTTCATGCTTCTAAAATACAGAATTTCTCATTTCTTCAATCCTATAATCTTATATATATATATATATATATATATATATATATATATAAAATATTGTCTATAAATAAGTACTGTCTGATATGATTTTAACACATCATTATCATCATGTCGTGCCGCTAGCATGAATATCCCTGACGCTTTCTCGCCACTTTTGAACCAATCACCAGAATTATAAGTTAACAGTCGGACATTAAACTTGGACCATTCACGTCAGAATAAAAATAGGAAAGCTGCAGGGCTTGATAAGATTCCCCCTGAAGTATGGAAGACCAGACAATTCAACGACATACTGCTCCGACACTGCAACGCACTCTATAATCAAAATCCGATCGACAGATGGATGAAGGGATGCATCCTCCCCTTCCCAAAAAAGGGTGACCTGGGATTAGCCAAGAACTACCAAGGTATAACACTTACATCCATAGCAGCCAGAATTTACAATGCCCTTACTTGGACGCTAACTAAACAGCTGGAGAAGAAGCTAGACGGCAATTACACAAGAATGTTGCGAGCAATATTGAACAAGTCCTGGCGGCAACACCCAACAACGCACCAAATATACGGCCACCTGCCTCCTATCACGAAAACTATCCAAGTGAGACAAACCAGACATGCAGGACACTGCTGGAGAAGCAAGGACGAGCTCATAAGTGATGTACTCCTATGGACCCCCGCATATAGCCAAGCAAAAGCAGGACGACCAGCTCAAGCATACATAAATACAGCAGCCATGTGAGGATACGGGATGTAGCCCTGAAGACCTGCCAGAGGTGATGAATGATAGGGAAAAGTGGCGAGAGAGGGTCAGGGATATCCGTGCTAGTGGCACAACATGATGATGATGATGATGATGACTACGAAACTGCATAGAACCCAAAATCGACAACATCCCCAGGAAAAACCTAAATGGCTTCCAAAAAAATAGATCCACGACCTCACAAATATTGACCATCCGTAGAATCCTTGAAGGTGTACGGGCAAAAAAACCTACAGGCGACATTACATTTTAACTAATTTTATGGTAAACTAAAAATACCAGAATTTTTTTATCTATAACTGCTGCTGTCTTGTGGGGTGTTGCTTCTAAGATTTGCTCAAAACAGCAGGTGGCATTATTACGTAGTTCTCATCTAACTTTTTCTCCCAAGCGTTTCATTAGAGTCTAACTGGTACATCCATACAATAGCACTGATACAACCACAACTTGGAAGAAATCCTGTTTTCTTTTATCAAAGAGATCAGAAACATAAGATTTTTTTATATTGATTTATCTCTTATAACAATTATGATTATTAATCAGTTATGGGACAATCTTGCAATTCATATTGCTTAGTATAAATAATTGTGATATTTTGTGTATAGAATTTACATGCAGATGTAACAACTATTATGGGGCAGAGGTAATATTTAATAATAGTGTTCACATATTCAGATGGGGCTGTAGAATACACTGACTGCATCTCTGTAGAGGAGTAAAACAATCCCCCAATGAGTGTCCTGGATATGACAATAAACAATCTGATCGTGATGTTCCAGTAACACTGGAGCTTTGAAGAATGTGGAGTACACTTTCATTGCCATTGCTCCCAGGTCCACTCAGACCCAGAGTGGTAGCACCAAATAAGACCCTATCTATGGATCAAATAGAACTAAACAGTATACTTACGCTAAACTGAATTGCTTGAAATAGAACTGTTATGACATTGAAACTGTGTACTTATGCTAAACTAAATTGTTTGAAATGGAACTGTTTTTGTATGCTAAACTGAATTGTTTTAAATAGAACTGTTTTTGACATTGAAACTGTACTTACACTTAACTGAATTGTTTGAAATAGAATTGTTCGGCAAAACTTAATAGCTTGAAACAGAAATACTTTTGACAAACTGTGTACTTATGCTGAACTGAATTGTTTGAAATAGAACTATTTGTATAAAAATGGAAGTTGGCATTAAATAACCTACAAAGATTGATATGCCATAAAACACAAACAAACAAATAATAGTGAAAAAAAAAATGAATGAATATTCTAGACTGAAAATGAAGAGAAGAAAAAAGAGGAAAAAGAGAAAATAAAATGGGACATATTGCCAACTTCACATCATTTTTGATTGGTCTAATATTTGGTGATGAACTAAGGAGAAAAGCATGGGCCTTCATAATTGGATAATACAAAAATGTCTGATTGTTAAACTGTTTAGAGACAGTTTTTATAAAAATCTGATTTTATCACAAAGACCAAGACTGAGTGAGTTTTCTATTTTTGTTTTCTTTGCAGTCTTTCCCAAAACAAACATGACTGACAAAAATAAATAAATAAATAAACTGGCCCTAAGATAAACATATTTTTATGAGGAAAATAAAACAAAAAACAATGACATAAACAGCTGTCACATTAATGTTTGGATAAACTTTTCAGAAAATAAGTTTCCTGAATTAGTTAGAAGACAAAACAATACTAGATTTTGTCTGAATCTCTGACATGTGGGATTGCCATTACAAGCAGCACTTACCCATATTACTTAAAGGTTTTAAGATAGTCACTGATATTCATAAGCTGAATAAATCTTGGACTTAGGATGAACAACCCAAACCAAAATAAAAATGTAATCTCTTAAAGTTGCACACACATAAAAGATATTTCTCAGAGATGATTACTAAATTCATATGATATTCATAATATAAAATACCATTTATACTTTATGTTGTGATGCTGACAAAAGAAAGACACAGTGAATACAAAAAGGTTAATAGAAAAACGCATATATTCAAGTAACAGAAACAAGATACAAGTGAACCTGGTTAAGCAGTAGTCTGTTGATAGAAAGTTGAGATTCCAGTTGGTTAGTGACTATCCGTCCACTACACAAATGGTATCCCACATGATTGTGTCACATGGGTCTGGTGAACTACGTCTAATGCTCTCATTGATGTGTATTTATGGAGGAGGGCGAGTCCATTATGTAGGGAGTACAACACTTTAGTAGTGAACGACTTTTTGTAATGAATGATCCCCTAATTTTTTTCCACAAAAACAGGTTTTTGTCATACATTGTACATAAAGAACCACCTCCAAGTTTGGGCTTTGCGAACCAACAAAAATATTCCTTCAGTATCAGGAGACATAAACAGACAACATTCAATCTCTTACCTATACTTTCCAAACTACTGTTATACAAACAAAATCAATGTAATACTATAGATAAGTAGTCTGGACCTTGATGTAGCATACCAAGTTTACTTGCATATTCCTAACATACAAAACCTCACCACTGATATACAATACCATTGATAATTTAATAATTAATTTTTACTCAAATCTTTAATATCTTAACAAACAGCTTTTGATTGGGTATCGACTATGTGGAGATACTTTTAATTAAAGTTATAGTAAGGTTAGGCATAGAATCATAGTAATTTTTATCATTAAGGTTTTTCGGACTATTGTCTTCATCTTTATTGTTATTTCCACAATGAAAAACCTTAATGATAAAAATCAACAAGCGTCATCTCAGAAATTTAGACAACTAATATCATAGTAATTGTTGCAATATCTAGAGAAGACAAGAGACACTTGTATAGGTTTCAAGGGTAGGATGCCATGTTTTATTCTGGGTGTAGGTGTGTGCTGTAACTCTTAAATGGTTATTATTATTACAGTAAGCTTCGTCATTTTAAAAACATGTCTTGTGTAATAAATGACCCTTGTTTTATTTTTCATGAAAAATTAGTCTTAAAAAGTCGTTCATTACACTAGTATATTCGATATATGTATTTACCCAAACCCTTCCACCATGGGTAGAATGCAACACAAAGTCAATTTTTCAGCAATAGTGCTACTGGTTTTAATTCAGCATTTTCCTTCTCTTAGATTGCTTGTCTTAACCCTGTATAATTGGTCTAGTAGGTAGAGAGTTCGCCAATGGTCCGGGAGACCAGGATTCAATCCCAGATCAGGTCATAACAAAGACTTTAAAAATGGTACTTGATACCTACTTGCTTAACACTAAGCATTATAAAGTATGGATCAAGGGTTGTAGAGTAATCCAGGGAAAGGAGTAGCGTCATCCCCAACACCTTGGTGTAGTAGCTACTGAAAAGGGAGCCTCCAGGTCTCCCTTGACTATGGTCGCCAACTTTACTTAACTTATAAAGGTTAAAAATGCAGTCTGCACTTCTACCTACCCATAGTTGGGGTCAGAAGAGATGGACTTGTGCTTTTCTGAAAAACATTAGTACAAAGTGAAATACATAGTGCATTCGATAAGTTTCCACACTGCTTTTGTACAGACATTTAAAATTGTCATAGACTCTTGAAAATTCACTATGTTATTGCTATACATCTTATGAGATGACTGACCAATTCTTATGATTTCAGCTTCAAATGAACAGCTACAGCAGCAATTGGAATACACACTACTAAAGCCTGATTGTCACAGCTGGTGAATTTCAAAAATGCAATCTAGAGGTGAGGAAGAACGATATGCAATAGAATTCTGTTTTAAACTTGAAAAAAATGCCACAGAAACGTATGCTTCAGACTGCTTTTGGAGCATCTTGCATGAATCGAGCATCAGTTTTTGAGTGGCATAAGAGATTCAAGGAAGGCAGGATGTCTGTGAGGGATGATGAGAGGTGTGGGAGGAGTAAGGAAGTCAATACACCAGAGATGATTGGCCAAAGGGTTACGGTTAGGGTTAGGGTTACTATGTTGAGGTTTTAAGGGAGTTCAGAAAGAGATTCCGTCGGAAGAGACCAGCACTCTTCAAATTGGGTCAGTTGCATTTCCACAGGACAATGCACCAGTACACAACTCCATCCTTGTCACAGACTATTTGACCAAGATGGGCATCGAGACAGTTCCTCAGCCTCCCTATAGTCCAGACGTTGCTCCCTGTGACTTTTGGTTATTCCCTGAGCTCAAAGGCTGTCGTTATGAGACAATTGAGGAGATGAAAGAGGCTGTGATGAAGGTCATTGACACGCTCACACAAGAGGATTTCCATGGGGCCTTGCAGAAGTTGTTGGAACGGTACAACAAGTGCATTTCAGCCGGAGGAGATTACTTCGTAGGGGACTAGAGTTTTATGTGTACTATCAATAAAAATGCCCATACGAAAAAAGTCTGGGAACTTATTTAATGATCCTCGTACAAACAACCTCGTCCATGATTTGAACTCGTGTTGCTGATTCCGTTTCCTTACGCCAATAACCATTACACCACAATAAAGCACAACTGATAAGTCTTTTTTATGTGGATTTATTTTTTATAACAATGAGTTTTTGTAACCATAGGTTTGGGGTAAATTTTTAATTGACAAAAGACACGAAATTTCTAAAGAAAAAAGTAACAGATTTGTCGCAGGATCTTAACAAACAACGAGGAACACGAATATAAAGATATAATATAATCTTATTCTTCGACTGTGACGTAAAGCAGGAGAGGAATCGGAGAGAGTTCGCACATATGAAGGAGCTGTCGAGAGTCGGAACAGCTTTAGGAACTAATTTCAACCAAAATTCTAGACCTTATATAGTCTTAAAAAAAACTCCCACGTGGCCCACACGCAATGTTTGTTTTTTATTGGTCACGGCTTACACCCACGCATTGATTGTTCTTCATTGGTCATGGTTTACACCCACGCAATACTTGTTGTTGATTGGTCACGGCCTACACCCATGCATTGCTTGTTTTTCATGGGTCACGACCTACACCCACGCATCCATTGCTTTTAATTTTCACGCTTACACCTGAGCATTGCTGGTTTTTTACTTTGTTGATGTATCTGTTAACAAAATTCGCCGGGTTCATCGCAGGTCAAGGTTTTAGGTATCTTTTCAGCTGAAGATGTAAAATAATTACATAGCATTCATTATCACTTCGGATAAAAAAATCAGAACCTTCGAAAATTAAGAGTTTAGGTAATGAATTCGTTTTTTTTTAATTTATTTCGCCATTTTATTTTCAAAATATAATTAAAATTTTTAAAATGTCATTCTTAAGTTGTTTTTTTATCATTGTTTAGGATTGAAAGATAATAGTTCAAATTATGTTTTAAAAAAGAAAAGAAAAACAATTTTTTCAATAAGTATTTCTTGAAGGCTTGGTATATATATATATATATATATATATATAATTTCCCTTGTTTAATAACAATTAAAAAATTAACATTATTAAGAATTCTTAATTTCATTCATATTTCAATTATATGTTATAGGCTTGCTCAAAGACGCTTTTCGTGTGTTAAGGTGTTGATTTTATGCTAAATTTTTGTTGTTCTTATCATTATTATAAGGTTTTAGAATATTTACTATTAATCCAACATTAGATATTCATAAAACAAGAACCGTTTTAATTTTTAATAAATTCTCTCAACTTTCTACTTTAGAATAAAAAATTGTATATTTCCAAACATAAATGGTCAATATGCCACAAGTATCTGATGAAAAAACGCATAAAATTATTCTACCATGAACAAGGTCCTCAGGCTAAATTTGCCAAAGAACACAAGAAATGGACCGTTGAACAATGGAAGAATGTATAATGGAGGGATGAATCAAAATTTGAAATTTTCACTTCAAAGACAGTATATAAGAAAAAGGGTAGGAGAGCAGATGAAAGATGTGTACTTGAAGCTTACAGTTAAACATGGAGGAGGTTCTATGAGGGTTTGGGAATGTTTGATTGCAAATGGTGTTGGTGATTTGGTTAGAACTGATGTAATAATGAATGCTGAGAAATATAGACAAATTCTAGTTCACCATGCAATCCCCTCTGGTAAGCATCAAATTAGTAATGGTTTCATTTTCCAGCAGAATAACGATCCCAAGCACATTTCACTAAAGGTAAAAAGTTATTTAAAGTGGAAGGAACAATCTGGGAATGACCAAGTGATGATATGGCCTCCTCAAAGTCCAGATCTGAATATCATCGAGTCTTAGTGTGATTATTTGGAAAAGGCTGAAAAGCAAAATAAAATCAAAAGAACATCTGTGGCAAGTCCTCCAAGATACCTGGAATAATATACCCATGGATTATATTAATGAATTACAACTTAGTATCACAAAAAGAATAAAGGCTGTTCTAGCTGCAAAAGGTGCACATACGGAATATTAATGATTTTTAAGTTATTAAATGTGATAAACATCAAATTCATATTAATTATTAATTATATAATTGAATATTAGCATTGAACACCAGTTTTTTCATTTCTTTTAATAGTATACAGAATTTTTGCAAGGATATTAAAGCTATCTAAATCACTTGCACAGTAATATATATATATATATATATATATATATAAGGATCATATTTACTGGTTATGATGAAAATTAAAATATGATAAAAATTAATTAAAACTTAATGTAGTTTCGATTTAATTCCCTTATTTTTTTTTTTTCTCCCTTTTCCATTACCATTGTCCTCTCACTTCATATAATAGTTCTTTCTTTGTTTTTTAATCGTAGAATCACTTTGATAATAGTTATGACTAGTGAGGTGTGAAACCAGTTCGTAAGCCTTTTTTTATCTTTTATCTTTTAATTTTCATCATTATCATAATTTTCTTTTATATAAGAAGATTTATATATATTTTTTATATATAAGAAGATTTTATTTGCAGTTGAGGATTTTATAATATCTTGGAAATTACCATGTTTACTGATTATGATGAAAATTAAAAGATAAGATATTAGTGACCTTAGTCCAGGGTGACAAGAAGGCTCCTTTTTCAATATCTAAATACAGAGGTGTAAGGGAGGGCGCTACTGCGTCCCCTGAGTGTTAAGCAAGGCCGCACCAAGTACCATTTTTGGAGTCTTTGGTATAACTCCACCTGAGATTGAACTTTGGTCTCCCAGACAATTGCCGAACACTTTGCTCATTAGACCAATGGCTCGGTATATATATATATATATATATATATTTGAAATATATTATTTGAAATAAAAACAGTTTTGTCCAGGATTTGAACTCGGGTATATATATATATATATATACCCGAGTTCAAATCCTGGACAAAACTGTTTATATTTCACAGAGTGCTAATACGCTAATAATCCAATTATTCCTCCTTCAGCTATGGGTAAATAGTTGGGCAGACTGTGCTCTTTAATCATTGAATGGCAACCGGTCCAGGAGAAGGAAAAATCGGAATTGAAACCTGTTAAAATGACTGGGTATGGCATCCTACTTGTGCGCAGGGGTATATATACACATATATATATACATACAATTCCACGATAATACATTATTATTATCATTATATGAATCATATATTTTCTTAGTGTTCACCATCATCACTCGATTATATGATTGACACTATTGAGTTTATGCACGGAGTGAATCTCACCGGAAAAACGTGATGGTGCGAGAGTCTCGTGACGCATACGCAACGAGCCTTCTCGGGGCGCTGTTTCTTCTTTTTTGATTCGGGAGGTGAAGAGGAGAAGTCGCTGAAACAGAAAGGAGGGAATCGCGGTAACCTGGGGATGTAGAAGTCGCCGAACTGAAAACACATTTTTTTCTCTCGCAGCACTGGTTTTCATGTGAGTAGTTGTTCACTATGTATTTTCTTTTTTTGGCTATTCAAGTCTATAGGGTACCAGCTGTGTGTTGGTTGTTTTTGCAGTGATATTTATGTGCGTTTGACATTCTAAGACGTTTGGAGTATTTTGAAGTGCGAAAATCCGACCTGAGGTTTCGAAGTCTACGAAGAAGAACGCTAAATTACGCTCTGGACTTTGATTATTTTCACTGCAAGGAGGAAGAACTTTAAATTACTTGCTGTATTGTTGCCTTTTTTAAAAATTTAATTCACTTCAACTATGTAATGAATTATGAATTATATTTGTGCAAATTATTTGCATGAGATATGAATACTTGATATCATAACCGTGTGCGAAAACTCTTAAGAGACAATTACACAAAATGCAAAATATCATTGTACAACAAAGCACCAGGTGGTGCGTTTATACAGTAGAACCGACACGGCTACAGCTTTGAAAAAATCCAGAGGGATCAGATTTCCATATGATTGACAACTTGTCAATAGCACTCAAGGCCTTCCCTATTCTTATGTTGACATCATTTTCAGTTGATGAGATATTGCAACCGAGGAATGTGAACTGGTTCACTAATCTCGGAGGCTTGTTATTGAATTTTGGAGATGGCTTCATGTTGTTTGAAACACAGGAACTCAGTTTTATCTGCATTCACATAGAGGCCAATGCCTCTCGCTGCTTGTTCCAAACTATACCAAGTTTAGACATTAATAATTTTTCAGTTGGTTTATCAGTGATTGAAGGAGAGTTCCAAGCAGCTGGCAGCTTTTAGTTTTGCTCTCAATGTTATATCTTTCATTTTGTTTCATTTACTATATGCTGTACTAATCGTGATTATCTATCTTCTGAATTTCTGATTTTATTGATTTGGCATGGAATGTATTCTCGTTGTTCTTTTTAGAATGTTTTAGTTTGTTCTTTCTCGGCTTTCTTAAGTGTCTGTGCATTAGCGTTTGTTGGGTATCTTTTATTAAGTACTTAATTACATATATATTGTATTATGTTTCCTATCATAATCTCTTGTAATTCCAAACGTATTTTGTTTACATTCTTTTATCAAACATGATCATTCATGAAAGTTTTATCCCTCCTACGAAGTTATCAGTCAACAAGTTATTACCTGTGAAATAATTCATAGATATATCTTAATTTCTATTAAATAAATCTATATAAAAAACTTTACCTCTTTTTTTACGGTGCTTTTTCCCCTTTTATCTACCTTCTTTCTCTTTCACCTCTCCTTTCGTAATAACAACGAAAGAGTGACAACTAATTTTCTAGAACTCAAAAAAAGGAGTCTCACAACCGGATGTAGTTTAATGTCTTACCAAGAACAACTAACTTGTCTTCTTCTTTGGGGGGGGCAGTCGGTGTTTTCCGTCAACAGGTCTTCAAGGATAACAACTATTCTAACAGTCTGGGGTTAGAATTAGCAGTTAACAAAAAAAGTTTCCTCGCCCAGACAACTGGCCTGAACACACGGGAATCCGTACCCCCAACTTGCCTAACTCCTTAGTAATAGTTTTACAATTGTTTATGAGATTTTTGCTTATTTTTCCCACCACAAAACAACCACCACAGTATTTATGTTCCACAGTGGATGACTCAACAAAAGTGCATTCCACACCTGCATACCTGGTAAATAATAATAATAATAATTATTATTATTATTATTACTAAAATGATAATCAAGATCTGGTGAAGGATTGAAAGAAACCGAAAGAAAGGCTGAGAATTAAATAATAAAAGGCATATGATATGGTTTCGCCAAGCTGGATAATAAACTGCCTCACAATGTACAAAATATCACATAAAGTCATAAACTTCAACGAGAAAACCATGAAAACCAGGAGAGTGGAATTGACAGCCAGAGGAGAAGCTTAGCTGAAACAAAGACCCAAAGAGATATTTTTCAAGGAGATGCAGTATCATCCTTACTATTCATAATTGCCATGATGCTGTAGAGAAGAGGAAAATCTCGTATTTTTCATTGTTTGTATTTTGCTCTTTCGTGTTGTGACACTCGTGGCTCTTTTCTTTCTTTTCCCTTCTCTTACAATTTTGTGTATCGAATATCAGGTACTCCATACCTGAAATTCTGGGGCAAACCTATGTAGAGAAGAGGAAAATCTCGCATTTTGTTTTGGCGCGCAATTTAATTCAACACTGAATTTCACCCAATCAGGATGACATATCCTATTCAGCCCGGACTTCATTTCCGGCTAGCAAAACGGGTGAGCGGCCAAACACACTCTCTTCAGCTTGAGACGGCGACCAGAACAGACGTGTCTCTGGTCGTCCCTGCTTAGCGATGCTTTTTTGCTAAACAAGCCACCCAGTGAGACATCTCACTGTGGCTTTAACCCTAGCAGCAGCAACATGGACACTCAACGAGGGAACCATCTAATTTATGGATTCTTTGCGTCTAATATATTTTAGACCAAGGAATCCCAGTTGAATATGAATTAGATACATTCAATATGCCTCGCACAGGCACAACTTTATGTCACCCCAAAATTGGCTATGTCGATCTGAGCGTAATCCCGCTCTCGACACACTAGCTCCCATTTCACCTCTGGTCCACATTAATGGAGATAACGCCTACTCTCCCCAATTACCAGACACACAAAACTACACGGTGACCTTGAATACTTCCCTCACACGTCCAACAACACGCTGCCATCTCAACATCCCAATAAACCATTTCGTCTCAAACATCCAACAAGCCTAACCACCACGAGTCTTGCAGCGCCAAGAACAAACCGCCTCAAAGCTGCAAATAAAAACTTTCGTTGTTGTGTGTTGTATAAAGAATAGTTTCGTAATTCATCTGTTGCCTTAAAAAATATAGCGCTAAACAAATAACAATCTCACACACCGCGCTAAAATGCCACTTAACAACATACTCAGAAAATGCACAGCCGGATACAAACTTAGTAGATCGCAAGAAAAGATCAATGACCTAATGCACACGAATGACATCAAACTATTTGCTAAAAATGAAAAAGAACTGGAAACTCTAATAGACGCAGTTAGAATATAAAGTCAGGACATAAGAATGAAATTTGGCATAGAAAAATGTGCCATGCTTGTAATGAAAAGTGGCAAACGACATATGACTGACGGAATGGAACTATCAAATCAAAGCAAGATTAGAACTCTCAGAGAAAACGAAACTTACAAATACTTAGGCATCTTGGAGGCTGATACCATCAAATAAGTGGAAATGAAAGACAAAATTTTTTAAAAAATATCTCAGGAGAACTATAAAACTACTTGAGACAAAACTATATAGCAGAAACCTTATCAAAGGAATAAATACTTGGGCTGTACCACTCGTTAGATATTCGGGACCCTTTCTGAAGTAGACCAGTGATGAACTTAAACAAATGGACTAAATAACAAGAAAACTAATGACCATGCACAAGGCATTACATCCCAGAGACGACGTTGACAGACTATATGTATCAAAAAAAAAAAGAGGGAGGAAGAGAACTTGCCAGCATTGAAGACAGCGTTGACCCATCGATACAACGACTCGAAGACTACATTGGGAAACACGAACGAGGACTGATTACATCCATCAGAAATAATACTGACAACACGATAGACAACGGAATTACAATAACTAAGAAACAAAAATGTGAAGAAAAACAACTCTATGGGTGTTTTAAACAACTAATAAACAACATCTCACACGAGAAAACCTGGACCTAGCTAAGAAAAGGAAACTTTAAAAGAGAAACAGAATCTCTCCTTGTCATCATTCATCATGTCGCGCTATCAGCACGGATATTCCTGACCCTTACTCGGCACACCTCCCAATCGTCCACTGCTTTCGGCAGATCTTCAGGGCAAAATCCCGTATCGGCACAGAGCATCTGTATGTAGGTTCGACCTGGACATCCTGCCTTTGCTCTTCCGAGTGAAGGGGTCCCCAGGAGTACATCACTTATGAGCTCGTCCCTACTTCTCCAGCAGTGTCCCGTGTGTCTGGTTCGTCTAATTTTGATAGTTTTCGTGATGGGTGGTAGGTGGTCGTACAGCACCTGCTTTGTGGGGCGCCGTCACTAGGACTTGTTCACTATTGCTCGCAGCATTCTTGAGTAATTGCCGTCAAGCTTTTTCTCCATCCGTTTAGTTAGCGTCCATGTGGTGCATCCATATAGCAGTATCGACACGATCGCCGCTTAGAAGAAACTGCACTTCATTTTATCGGTCAGTTCTGATTTCCATATGACCGAAAGCCTATCGACAGCTGTCCATGCCTTTGCTAGTCGCGTGTTGATGTCCGTCTCGGTTGATGAGATACTACTCCCTAGGTAGGTGAACTTGTCAACTAGTTTCAGAGTGCTACCGTTTAGTGTGGAAATGTCGCCTGTTTGATTAAAGCACATATATTCCGTCTTGTGTCCATTGACATGGAGGCCAATGCCTGCAGCGGCTCGTTCCAGACTATGTAGTAGGGTTTCGGCTCGGACGGGTGCATTTGCCAGAAGCGCTGTATTATCTCTCCTTATAGCAGCACAAAACAACGCCATAAGAACCGATCATATCAAAGCGAGAATAGATAAGACTCAACAAAATAGTAAATGTATGCTATGTGGTGACAGAGACGAAACGATCAATCACATAATAAGCGAATGCAGCAAATTAGCACAGAAGGAGTACAAGACTAGACACAACTTGGTGGGCAAGGTGATCCATTGAGAGATGTGCAAGAAATTTAAATTTGACCATACGAACAAATGGTATATGCACAACCCAGCACTTGTCCTAGAAAATGACACACATAAACTCCTAAGGGACTTTGACATACACACGAATCCCCTAATCTCAGCCAGACGACCAGACCTTATAATAATCAACAAAAAAAAGAGAATTTGCAAAATTGTGAACGTTGTTGTCCCGGCTGACCACAGAATAAAACTGAAAGAATGTGAAAAGAAGGATAAGTACCTCGACCTTGCTAGAGAATTGAAAAACTATGGAACATGAAGGTGACGATTACACCAATTGTGATTGGTGCTTTTGGCACAGTAACTAAAGGATTATTAAAGGGCCTGGATGACTTGGAAGTTGGCGGACGAGTGGAGACCATCCAAACGACAGCATTATTGAGAACGGCCAGAATACTGAGAAGAGTCCTGGAGAGTTGAGGAGACTTGCTGTCACTCAAACTTCAGTGAAAAATCATCAGCTAACGCTGATGTGAAAAACTCTGAAGGAGTAAATAATAATAATAATAATAATAACAAATCAAGAAAAAATTAGAACACTCGCAGAAAAGGAAACCAACAAATACTAGAGAATGTCAGAAGCTGACACCATCAAACAAGTGGAAATGAAAGAAAAAAAATTAAAAACGTATCTCAGGAGAACGAGAAAAAAAAACAATATCGTAGGAACCTTATAAAAGGGATAAATACCTGGGCCTCGTAAGATACACGAGACCATTCTTGAAGTGGAACAGAGAAGAACAGGAAAACTAATGACCATGCATACGGCCTATATCCCAGAGATGACGTTGACAAACAATGTGGATCAAGAAAAAAAAAAGAGGAAGAGGACTTACAAGCACTGAGGACAGCGTTGACGCTTCGATGCAACGACTCGAATACTATCTAAAAGAGCGCAAGGGAAGAATGATCACCAGAAATAATACTGACAACACGAGAATCAACAGAACTGAAATAACTAGAAAACAAAAATGGGAAGAAAAACATCTCCATGGACGTTGAAATCGACTAACAAGAGACATCTCACACAAAAAAACGTGGACGTGGCTAAGAAAGGGAAACCTTAAGAGAGAAACTGAATCTCTTCCAATACCAGCTCAAAACAACACCATAAGGACCAATCATATCTGTAGCAGAAAGAACTTCGTATTTTTGTTTGGCGCGTAAATTAATTTGACCGTTAGGGTCGACGCATATTTTCACCCAATCAGGATGACTTATCCTATTCATCCCAGACCATTTTTCCGGGCAGCATCAAATTGGGGAAAGCCCGCCAAACTCTCTCTTCCTCAGAATATTTCGAATAGGAGAGACGTACTGACTGTCCGCTCCCTTCATAGCAGCAGCATCTCAACACCATGAGTGTTGTGGGAACCTTACCCATCTCACCATAATGGACTCTTCTCACCGTTATTAGTACTGAGAGATTTCGCTGCCAGAGAGGCAGATCGATATCGATGTAATCCGAACAGTACGAGACTTCTTACCTTTTCTATGTAACTCTATCTCTCTTGTGTAATATAATCTGTTATCTAATATCCGTGTTTGCGTTTTCATTAGTGATCCTTTCCGGGGCCACAACAATGAGGAAAGCCATCTAATTTACAGGGTGGAACGATAAAATTGTCGTCCTGAAGAAAACAACACTGCAGCTTTATTTTAAAACTTTTATTGAAAAAATCAATTCAGGTAACTTGATTATGTAGTGGAGCTGACATCTATTTAATGTAGCCGCCTTCAGCCTCAATCACCGCCTCGATACGGATCCGGAACTGGGAGCATGCCTTTTCCACAAGCGCCGGCGGGAGCTCGGCGAATACTCGGCGGATGGCGGTAATCAGTCTGGCTTTGGTGTTGTGGGAGGTCATGTTGGTGATGTTCTCGACGTATGGCCAAACGAAGTAGTCCAGCGGGTTCAGGTCGGGGGAGAAGGGAGGCCAGTGAGAGAAGGGTACAAAGTCGTAGCACACCTTCTGAAGTCAACCCTTGGTCTTTTTGGACTTGTGGGCCGGCGCTGAGTCCTGCTGACACACTCAGGGTCTGCCACCGGCCACCTGATTGTACCAGGGGATCACCACACTCTTCATCACATCCAGGTACACTTTGGTGTTGACTTTCAAGCCGACTTCTAAGATATGAGGTGGCATGATGTGACCCTCACTTGAAATCACACCAAAGACCATAACCGTAGCCGGAAACTTTGTTTTCATCACCCTGGGCACGTCCCTGTTATTCGTGGCAATCCAGATTTGTATTTTGAGGATGCTGGCAATGGTCCTGTGGTCATAACTTGGATCGGTAGAGAGCATGAGTTGTACAGCGGTGCATCTCCGATCTCGCTCGTTGAATTTTGTGTCACTTTCAGACATGATAGAAGGCTCCTATCACTCTTGGGATTTGTACACAACTGGCCAACTAGTAGATGGTCTGCAACAAAAAAAGAAAACCGGTTTTCATTAAACAGAAATGGAATCATGTCGTCTTTTCACCCTGTATGAAACTCTTGAGTCTGTTCTCTTTGACCAAGGGTTCCCGGTTGAATATGAATTAGATGCATTCAATCCGCCACACACAGGAACACCTTTAAGTCACCTCCAACTTTGGCTATGTCGACTGCGACGTAAAATTTCGCTCAGACATCCAGCTACTTCATCCCTGGACAACATTTACTAAAGACATTCACGCTTCTCTCCCACAACAACCAGGAACACACATTCATGGGTGACTACATCATTTACGTCATTTTAGTCTTCTCTCTCATTTATTTTACAACAACATTTAGCGAGGAAATAACCAACGTAACAACCCGTAACAATATTTCTTCGCTAAATATCAAAGCAAGAGTAGGAAAGACGCAGCAAAAAGCAGATGTAGGTTAAGCGATGATTGAGACGAAACGATCACTCATATTATAAGCGAATGCAGCAAATTAGAACAAAAAGAGTATAAGACGAGACACGACTGGGTGGACAAGATGATTCACGGGGAATTGTGCAAGAAATTTTAATTTGTCCAGACAAACAAATGGTGTACGCACAACCCAGAATCTGTCCAGAAGAACAGACAGTAATAATAAACCAAAAAAAGAGAACTTATCGAATTGTGGACTTTGCTGTACTGGCTGACCACAAAGTGAAATTAAAAGAAGGCGAAAAGAAAGATAAGTACCTGGACCTTGCTAGAGAATTGAAAAAAACTATAGAACATGAAAGTGACAGTGACACCAATTGTAAACAGTGCTCTTGGTACGGTCACCAAGGAGTTGATATAGGAACTAGAGAACTTGGAAATAAGAGGACTAGTGGAAATCATCCAAACTACAGAATTATTGGGATCGGCCAGAAAACAGAGAAAAGAGTCTTGAAGACTTGAGGAGACTTGCTCTCACTCAAACTCTAGTGAAAAACTATTAGTTAACAGTGTGAAAAACTCTCAAAAGAGAAAATTTTGTCATCGAAAGGCGAGTAGAGACCATCCAAACTACAATATTATTAAGATCAACCAGAATACTAAGAAGAGTCCTGGAGACTTGAGGAGATTTGCTGTCTCTCAAACTCTAGTGAAAGACCATCAGTAGCGCTAGTGTCTGTAGAGAAGAGGAAAATCTCTTATTTTGGTTTGGCGCGCAAATTTATTTCAACACTTAATTTCACCCAATCAGGATGACTTATCCTATTCAGCGCGGACCTTCATTTCCGGCTAGCAAAACGGGTAAGCGGCCAAACCCAGTCTCTTTGGCTTGAGACGGCGACCAGAACAGACGTTCTTCTGACCGTCGTTGCTTAGCGATGCTTTTTAACATAGCGACACCAGCAGCAACATGGACGCTCAACGAGGGAACCATCTAATTTATGGATTTCGTACAAGGAATCCCAGTTGAATATGAATTGGATGCATTCAGCAGGCACCACTTCATGTCACCCCAAAAATTGGCTATGTCGATCCGAGCGTAACTCCGCTCTCGACACACTAGCTCCTATTTCACCTCTGGCCCACATTAATGGAGATAACGCAGACTCTCCCCCAAATACCAGATACAAAACTACACGGTGACTTTAAACACAATCCCTCACACGTCCAGCAACACACGCTGCCATCACGTCTCGCTACGCCATTTCGTCTCCAACACTAACAAGCCTAAACTCCACGAGTCTTGCAGCACCAAAAGCAAACCATATTCAATGCTGCAAATAAAAAACTTTCTTTGTTGTGTTGTTAAAGAAAAGTTTCGTCATTCATTTGTGTTGCCTAAAAAAATATAGTGTTAGAGAAATTAACAATTTCCCGAAACGCAATATGTCAAAAATTCGCAAGTAGTAATATAATAATCGCGTCACCTAATCCCGTCCAGCAGACTAGACCTCAAGGAGTAAAATAAACTCATTAAAAGAATTCCGATAAGGAATAAGAAATCAAGAAAGGTTATTTGTGAATTACATTTTTTTAATCAATGAACTATTACGTGAAAATAACACCAAAGTGTTGACGTTACTAACAGATGACTGTCTCATATGATTATACAAACCTGTATATCAAAAAGTTGTTTTGTTAATTCAGCTGTCAGGTTGTCATTGACAGATTATTAATTCAATCAAAGTAAGTATATAGAGTCTTTGCTCACTTATCCATGTGGGATATGTTCCAAGACCCCCAGTGAAAGACTGAAACCCACAGATAGTTATGAACGCTTCATATATAAACACATACTATATTTTTTCTACTCTTCCTATTAATGATTAAAGTTTGATTTACCAATATGATAATAATGATGATAGGACGAGTGGAGACCAGCCAAACTACAGCATTGTTGAGATTGGCCAGAATACTAAGAAGAGTACTGGAAACTCGAGGAGACTTGCGGTGACTTAAACTCTAGTGAGAAACCATCGGCTAACACAGGTGTGAAAAACTCGACAAGGAATAATAATAATAATAATAATAATAATTATGGAACAAATTATTATTAAGATTGGTCAGAATACTGAGAAGAGTCCCGGAGATTTGAGGAGCCTTGCTGTCGCTCAAACTCCAGTGAAAAACCATCAGCTAACGCTGGGGTGAAAAACCCTCAAAAGTGTAAAATAATATTCGAACAAACATTTTAATAAACACCCACGATTAAAGAATTGAAAATATTTTAGAGTAAGGTATGAAGCCATAAGGAATTATATTATAAAAAAAAGTAAGGTGGACTGAAAATATAAAATACACTTGTAAAAATAATGAGCCACAAATATAGGAAGATATTACAATAAACAAGATTATAAATACACTTGAATGCACACATAAATGGAAGTCACCTGAAATAAATGAAATTTTAAAAAATCTTTGCCGCCACCACCTATCCTCCATACATTAACTAATAACGAAACTTATTTCAGAAATCATTACAGACCTTATAAAAATGTCTGACTGGTTCTCAGAAAGAGTAACATACCTACTTTTCTGACCTCATCAATAAAGCTAACACATTTCCGGTCATCAGCTCACAAATACTAGGAGGTGCCCGTGGTGTAATGGTTATCGTCGCAGGATGTGGACACGACGACACGAGTTCAAATCCTGGACGAGCCTGATTACATTTCACATAGCACTAATACCCTTGGGAAAGGTATGAATCCAAATATTCTCCCTCCAGCTATGGGTAAATAGTAGGGCAGACTAGGTTCTTCAGCCTTGGTGAGGCGACTAGTCTAGGAGAAGGAAAACTCTGAATTCAAACCTGTTAAACTCCGCTTAAAAAATTGACCTTGTGTCATATCCTGCCCGAGCGGAGGAGTTGGTAAATAGGATCAGCTCACAAATACTTGACTTGCGCGCACACACACACCAAACTTTTGAAATAAAATTCATTTGTTATTCAGTTATCCTAAAGAGCTGACTTATTTTATTCTCGCTTGACTTACAGTTACCCTTTATAAAGTTGGTTTATAAAGGCATAACCATAAAATTGGCAACGAAAATGAGATAAAGATAAGAGAAGAAAAGAACAAAAGAACAAAAGAAAATAAGTGACACGTGTGAAAGAAAAAAACAACAACGGGAAAAGACCGAAATGATAATTTATGTGTATTATTGCGTTATTTCTGTAACCATTATTGTCTATATTCATACAACTATCAGTGCTGTTTAATAACCATTACTCTGTGTTGGTTAAAAGTCTGCACATTTAACCGAAAAAAATGACTGAGTCGAGTATCATCTTGCACTTACAACCGTTCAGTATATACTCAAATAGGACCAACGTAGATCAGCAATGGCAAACGTGGCTTGAAGAATTCGAAGATGAACTTCATTTACAAAGAGTCACAGACGATAACGACAAAATAATTTGTTTAAAAAGATACGGTGGAAGAGAGACAAGGCTGATAGTGAAATATTTACGGAACAAATAGAAATGAGACTTATGAAGAAGTGAAAAGAAAATTGAATCACTACTTCATACTGAAACAAAAAAGCCAACACACAAGGTATTTGTTCAATAGAATGAGACTGCTAAATAAAGCAAAACCAATTGCTAACCTACAAAATAAAGACAAGATAGAAAGACGAATCAACATAATAGAAATGTTAGCGGCATACAGAGCCACGGCGCATCCTGCAACGGGCATTACAACTTATACTGCCATGGAAGGTAGAGAAATTAGGATAAAGCTAGATTCTAACGAACTGAACAGAACGGAAATAAAAAAAAGAAAGAGATAAACGAGATAATAGCATCAAATGATGAAAAATATGAAAAATAAATTCAAAGCGAACAGAAAGACAAAAGAAAGAAAATTCATACCTGGAAACTATGAACTCATAAAACAACTAAAGAGAAACAAATGATCTACACAGCATGAACCAACATTTTATGTTGTAACTGAAACGAAAGGCTCACAGATTAAAGTTATTATGAAAGGGAGATAATCAGGGACATAAGCCAGTTAAAACTTGCGAACCAATTAGTGAACAAAAGATTAGGGACTGACATAGATGATAGCATTGAGAAAACTGTAATGCATGAGATAATGAATAATGTGAACAATTATTGTGATTATTACGAAATACGCACTAATCACACACCAATACCAGAAACAATCACAAGTGAGGACACGCCAAAACAATCAGAGGAACCAATCACAGATGAAGATGAAACAACAATAGCAACAACAACAGAGGAAAATGAAACTACAACAACAAACGAAGAAAGAACAAGTAGACCTAGAAAAACAAAAACTACACTAAGACATTAACAAGATTATATCTTATGAACATTGATAATGAGGGAATTCAAATCTCTTAAAGTTGGGAGGAATATTGTGACCACATCAATAAAGCTGACACATTTCCGGTCATCAGCATACAAATGATTGACATGCTCGCGCATACACACACTCTGACAAGTGCCAAACTTTTGAAATAAAATTTAATTGTTATCCTGTTATCACAGAGAGTTGACTAGTTTTATTCTCGCTTGACAAACTCACAGTTATCCTTTATAAAGCTGTTTTTTAAAACAGGCATAACCATAAAACCTACAACCCAAAACAAAGGAA
The DNA here is from genome assembly GCA_963585895.1 of Sepioteuthis lessoniana. Lineage (NCBI taxonomy): Eukaryota > Metazoa > Mollusca > Cephalopoda > Myopsida > Loliginidae > Sepioteuthis > Sepioteuthis lessoniana. Next base: position 73,216 of record CAUZXS010003405.1, read on the forward strand.
ACAACAAACGCTAAAAGCTACCGAACCATCGTATACTTTCTCACATCTAAAATAATGATTTCAATCTTAAAGGAGAGAATAATTAAATTCATAGAATGTAAGGACATCTTTTTTTTTTTAATGAAAAGGATGAAAAAACGAATCATGTGGCTTCAAAGATCAACTCCTCATAACAAGATGATCTTGGAGAATTGTCAATCCAAACTGAAATATCTAAGTATGACTTGGACTGACGGCAAAAAAGCTTTTGATAGCATATCCCACGAATGGATTTTAAAAGTTCAAAACTTTTTAAAGATATTTTCCGTTATAATTACATGCCTAAAATACAATATGGAAAAGTGTTAACTAACCTAAGATTAACCCATGAAAAAGGTATACTCAAAACTAATAATCTGAACATTAACAATGGAATCTTCCTAGAAGACTCACGTTCTATTCTTCTTTTGTGTGTGTGTGTGTGTGTGTGTGTGTGTGTGTGTGTGTGTGTGTGTGTGACCGTCACGCGTCACATTTCAGACAAGATCAAAGACTACTGACACCTAACCAATCCACATTACAGACAACCAAGTCCCGCATTTCCTAGACTAGACCAAAACTGTTCATAGCTTACCGACCTACGTCACACCACCGTGCTGTGAACAAACAAACCAACAACCCAAGAACAACTTACACCCACTCACCTTCTGACCCTTATCTAGTGGAAAAAGAGAGCTAGTTAAGAACAACTTACACCCACTCACTTCCTCACCGTTATCTAGTGGAAGAGGAGAACCTGTGTATCTTCTAACATACCGACTTTTATTTATTTATTTAAAATAAACGAAATTAAATCCATTCTTCTCGTCTATTGTCTCTTACAACCATACGGTTGTCTATAACAATTATAATTGTCATCCAAATATATTGATTCAATCAGTGTTCTTTATCTATCCTGTTTTATCTGTTATAAGCTGCTGCAACTCTTGAAATATGCACATATATTCTCTGTTTATACTAAAATGAGACGATTTAAAAGCCAGAAAACTAGAGGTGATAGAGCAAAACTATTTATAAATTTGAATTCAGCACACCCAAATTAACAAAAAACACCTATCCTCATTCTTGCCTCAGACCAAAAATTTATTTTTGTAAACCTGTGTTATTAATCAATAAGAATGTTATGTCAAATTATCTTATTTGTAATTCACTCGCCTTCCAAATAAAATAATAATAAAACTGTTCCTTTTTTTAATCTACTACCCTATCGATGGTACCTAGAATATACATATTGCATCTCCCGTAGAAGAGTAAGAAATTCCTCATAAAAAAAAGACGTAATGGGTGACATTAAATTTCATCCGGTGGTGATTAACAAACTGATCAGTCGAAAAATTATTCATTATCGACAGGGCCGTGTCCAGAAAATCTCTTAATATAATAAATCTCTAAAAAATGTAAATATTAGTACTATGAATGAGATTCCTTAACCTCTCGACATAAAATAATCCAAGACGGGTTAACGAGGCATTAAAATTAATCAACCAATTAATGATTTTCCTTGTTCAACTGTTCATTATCTACTGTGTATGTTTTTATGCTGTCCTTTACCCAACTACCTTCTTTTCCCAATGTATTTTGGATTAATATGCTATCTAACATAGAAATACTGGTAGGATAAGAAGAATTCTACCTCCAGAGCCAAGCTTAATATTACCTTCAACAGTTATTTATTCAACGTGATTATTGCCAGCCATGCTTCTTATTCTTTGGTTAACAAATTCCAAAAGTCACACCAGAGACTACACACTCTTCTACATTTACAACTGCTCTAAAGAGAATTCTTTTTACCAGCAACCTGTCATATCACTGAATTAATAACCTCTGACAATCAAAGAGAATGACCAATATCTAAACACAGACCAAGTACAACTAAGTAGGTTACAAAATATCAATTACTACTTTATTTGTTTAACATTAATAGTATCAATTTTTTTTTTATTTGAAACTTGATCAAGGAGGACTGTATAAGAATCAGCAAACAATGATTGATTACTACAGTAACATTTTTTCTTTTTACAAAGTGTGAACTTGACAATCAAGTGCATTCTTTTTCTTATTCTATAAATGTAAATAGTATGAGATAAGGCTTCCTTGTCAATAAGGCTTAGAATATGATGACCGTATACCCTACAGAGGGGTAAGACCCTCTCAGAAAAGGTATCCTGGATATGATACAAAACTGCATCTGATGGTGAGGCTAGAGTTCTAGAGGTCTGGGGAATTTAGAGTACCCTTGATAGTTATTGGTGAAATAGATCTGTTTATAAACTATTAGTATTCGATTGGTATACTTGATATCATGTAACAGTGTGCAAAAAGCTATAAAGAAACTATACAAAAAATGTAAATATTAATGTGCAATGTATGCGATTCCCTAACCAATAGACCTAAAATAACCCTAGAAAGGTTGAGATGTCGTTAAAATCAATCAATCATATGGTATAGGGTTTCTTTCTTTCTTTCTTTCTTTTTCTTTATCTTCCTTTTAATTTTTCCACCTTTCTTTTTGAATTCGTCTTTCCTTCGCTCTTTTATTTTGCTTTTCTTTCTTTTGAAATTGGGTCTTTCTTTCTTTCTTTCTTTCTTTCTTTCTTTCTTGTTTACTTTTTCTTTTTCTTTCTACTTTTCTTTCTTTCTTTCTTTCTTTCTTTTACATTGTTTCTCTTTTTTATTCTTTCTTTGGCTTTTTCTGCTTTTTTTCATTCATTATTTCTTGCTTATATTTTCTTTCTTTTATGAACTTCCATCTTTCTTTCTTTGTCTTACTCTTTCTTTGTATTTCTTTCTGCTTTTCTCTTGAGTTTTTATTTCGTTATTTCTTTTTTCTTACTCATATTTTCTTTTTCTTTCATTCTTTTCTCCTTTCTTCTTTCTATTTCTCTTTTTTTGCTTTCCTTTCTGCTTTTCTTATTGTACTTCTCTCTTTCTCTCTTTCCCCTCTTTCTTTTTTCTTTTTTTTTTTTTCTTTCATTCGTTTTTGTCTTTCTCTTCACTTGCATTCCTTTCTGCTTTTTCTTTTATCATTTTAGAAAGAAAGATTCTTTCTTTCTTTCTTTCTTTCTTTTTTTTTTTTGTATTTCTTTCTTTCTTTGCCTTTATTTCTGCTTTTCTTTTTCTCTTTATTTGTTTGTTTGTTTGTTTCTTTCTTTCTTTCTTTGTCTTACTCTTTCTTTCCGCTTTTCTTTTTTGTAGTTCTTTCGTTCTTTCTTACCCTTTTTTAGCTTTTTTTTCTTTGTGTTTCTTTTTCTTTGCATTCCGTTCTGCTTTTCTTATCTTTCATTTTTGTATTTTTTTCTTCTTTCTTTGTTTCTCTTTCTTTCTTTCTTTCTTTCTTTCTTTGCATTCCTTTTTGCTTATCTTTCTTTGTCTTTCTTCCTTTCTTTTTTGATAGCCTTTTTTTACTTGAAAATTATAATTCAATTAGAATTAGCAAACAAAAGATTACTTACTTATACAATAACTTTTTTTTTAATCTCTTTAGAAAGTGTGAATTTTACAGTTGGGTGCATTCTTTCTCTTATTCCACACAAGACAATGAAATTGGGCATTACTTTCCAAAAGTTGTTTGGTCTACTGAACGTATTTCTTTGTACTTCTTCCTTTCTTTTTTTCTAATCATAGCACTGAATTCTATGCCGACCAGTTGCTAAGGCCCTATAGCCTTCAAAGGTCCTTAAGTGCACTTGTTTTATTTATTTATCTCTTTATTTTTGTGCAATTTATCGTCAGCTAGTATTGTGGAGGATGGGTTGGTCGGTTAGTTCACTCGAGGTTTTGTTAGTAAGTCGTTCAACAATTTACAACACTAAGATATGAACAACACAGACAAAAGAAAATTCACAACATGATAACATAAAAGAGACATTTTTTATATACTAAAACTAGGAAAAAACGGCCCAGTCGGCTGGGACTTTAGAATACACCGACTGTCTCTCTGCAGAGGGGTAAGACTCCCCCTACGAGTGTCCTGTATATGACACTAAACAATCTGATGGTGAAGTTCCAGTAATGCAGGTGCTTTGGGGAATGCGGAGTACTCCTTTATTGCCATCGTTCTCAGGTCCACTCAGGTCCGGAGAGTTAGCACCTGGTAGGGTTCTATCTATGGGTCCAATAGAACTAAACTGCGTACTTATGCTAAACTGAATTGTTTAGAATAGATATGTTTTAACATTTAAATTGTGCACTTTTGCTTAACTGGACTGTTTTTCATTCAACTGTATGTAAATAAATGATTAATGTTTAATTGAATTGTTCGTGAATACTTGGAACCATTTAACTTTGTTGACTAAACTGAATAGCTTGAAATAGAGATGTTTTGACATTAGCATTGTACTTATGCTAAACTGAAATATTTAAAATAGAACAGTCTATATGTATAAAAATGGATTTGGCATTAAATAACCTACAATGGTTGATATGCCATAAATCCAAACCAAACCAAACTAGGAAAAGACAATACAAAGTGACATTGTTTGTTATGAATTCGTATGTGTGTGAGTGTGTTTGATACAAATTTAGCGCAAATGTAAGTGTGTGTTGTTCGAATTTCTGTGTGTTAGTTGTTAAGACAAAGGGTTACAAGGAAACAATTCTTACTTACGTTTATGTATTTGTGAGTATGTGCGCTGTAAAACTAAAAAGTACATAGCAGTGAAGTATTCGTTTGCCCGCAAGTAAACGTGTTTATCTGTATGTGTGAGATGATTTTGACCAAGAACACTGAATGCACGGACGTAGTTGAACGCACCAGCGCGTGACTACTCTGTCCAATCAGGTTCACGAAATTATTTGATTTACTGATGGCCCACTACTTTTGTTTCGGTAACAAGTGAGTCTTGGATCCTATTTTTCTTGAATTTTTCTTCTCCTCGTGCTCATCACCAGCTATTTAAAAATATAGGAGTGTAAATCCTTTAGTATACACCTGCCATCAAAAATTGCAGTATTAGAATAAAACCGTTAATTTTTTGATAGTAGGTCTTTCGTTGTACTTATTGTTCTTGCGTTGTTTTTTCTTCTTTCTTCCATTTCTTTCTTTCTCTTTCTTATTTTTCTTTCTTTCCTTTCTAAGTTTTTTCTCTCTTTCTTTAACATTGTTTTTCATTCTTCCCTTTCTTGAATAGGGTATTTCTTTCTTTATTTCTTTCTTTCGCCTTTTCCTTAACAACATTATTTGCCTTTATTTCTTTCTTTCTTTCTTTCTTTTCCCTCTGTCCTTGTTTTCTTTCTTTCTTTCTTTCTTCTTACTTTTTTTATTGTTGTCTTTCTTTCTCTTACTTTCAATTTTTCTTTCTTTCTTTCTTTCTTTCTTTCTTTCTCCTCTGTACTTGTTTTTTTTCTTTCTTTCTTCTTGCTTTTTTGTTATTGTCTTTTTTTCTCTTACTTTCAATTTTTCTTTATTTCCTTCTTTCTTTCTTTCGTTTTTCTTTCTTTCTTTCTTTCTTACAATCAAGCACTGATAATAGTCAATATAATTTGTGACAATAAAGCGGGTACAGATCAAATTCTGGTTCAGGCATCAGAAAGGTTTGGGCTAGCCTTTTTTCAACTGATCCATTCAACAACTTTACCCATGTATATAAGCGATGAGAAGAATCGCTTTTTTTTTTCAGAAAAGGATGGCTAACCGAAAATAAAGTAAAAGTAAAGTTGGCGACCGTTGTCGAGGGTGACCCGAAGACTCCCTTTTCGGAAGTTACTACACTAAAGTGTAGGGAAGAGCGCTACTCCTTTCCCTGGATTGACCCACTTTACCCTTGATACATACCTTATAATGCTGAGTATTAAGCAAGGAGATATCAAGTACCATTTTTGAGTCTTTGGTATGACTCGACCAGGGATTGAACCCCGGTCTCCCAGGCCATTGGCGAACTCTCTAACCGTTATGCCAATGTCCGGCAACTTAGTAAAGTTGGCGAAGATAGTCGAGGGCTACCAGAAGGCTCCCTTTTCAATAGCTACTACACCGAGGTGTAGGGGAGGGTGCTACTCCTTTCCCTGGCTTGCAATAAGGTATCAAATACCATTTTTAAAGTCTTTGGTATGATGAGACCTGGGATTGAACCCAGGCCTCCCGGAACACTCAACCCACAAGACCAATGAGCCGGTAACCGAAAATACAATGATGAAATTCAGGCCCAACGTAGAAAAACAACATTTAAAGATTAATTAGAAAACTATTATATGTCAGAACTTTTCTGGTGTATAGAGATTCAGATAATAGATTGAGAACATCGCTGGTGAATGAGAAAATTGAAGGAATTTTTGTTTCAGAAAATGATGACTAACAGTCTTGAAGACCTGAGGAAACTTGCTGTCACTCAGACTCCAATAAAAGACCACCAGCAAACGCTGATGCGAAAAACTCGCAAGGAATATAAAATAATAATTTTACCATTCCAGTGAACAACAGAGTGAAAATCAAAGAAAGCAAAAAAGGAGACAAGTACTTTGACCTTGCCAAAGAACTAAAAAAGTTGTGGAAGATAAGAGTGACGGTAACATCTATTGTAATTGGCGCCCATGGAACGGTCTCCAAAACTTTGGAGAGAGGCTTAGAACAGTTATAAATCAGAGGAAAAATCGAGACCATTCAGACTACAGCACTGATGAAATCAGTTCGAATACAAAAAAGAGCCCAGGAGACATGAGGAAACTTACTATCACTCAGACTCCAGTGAAAGCCCACCAGCTGATGCTGGTGTAAAGAAATTGCAAGGAGTACGACAATAATAAGAATACGAATAATACTACTAATAATGATAATAATAAAGCTCCTGGACTGTCTCCCTTGTAAGATACTCGGGACCATTCTTGAAGTGAATGGGAGAAAACTTGAATGGACCTGAGAACAAGAAAACTTATGACGATGCTTGAGGCCTTACATCCCAGAGATACTTAGACAAACAGTATGTATCAAGAAACGAAAGAGGAAGCGGATTCGCCAGCATTCAAGATAGCGTCGATGCATCGATACAATGACTCGAGAACTACATAATGAAGCGCAGAGGAAGACGGATTACAGCAACCAGAAACAATACAGACAACATAAGCATCAACAAGAACAACAATAACCAGAAAACAAAAATGGAAAGAAAAACAACTGTATGGACATTTCAAGCGACATTTCAACTCTGACATTTCAAGCGACAAAAAAAAACGAAATCTTACACGAAGAAACTTAGACATGGCTAAGAAAAGGAAACCTTAAAAGAGAAACTGAATCTCTTCTGATAGTAACATAAAACAATACCATAAGGACTATGCCCAAGAAAGAATAGACAAGACGCAACAAAATAGCAGATGTAGATTATGTGGTGATAGAGACGAAACCATCAATCACATAATAAGCGAATGCAGTAAGTTAGTACAAAAAAGTATAAGACTAGACACGACTGGGTGGGGAAAGTGATCCACTAGGAATTGTGCAAAAAGTTTAAATTTGACTGTACGAACAAATGCATAACCCAGAATCTGCCCTGGAAAATGAGACGCACAAACTCCTCTGGGATTTTGAGATACAAACGGCTTACCTAATCTCAGCCAGACGACCAGACTTTATGATAGTCGGCAAAAAAAAAAGAGAACTTGCTTCGCCGTTTCGGCTGACAACTGGGTAAAACTAAAAGAAAGCGGAAAGAGAGATAAGTACCTCGACCTTGCTAGACAACTGAAAAAAATTTTGGAATATGAAAGTGACAGTAATACCAATTGTAATCGGTACGCTCAGTACAGTCACCAAAGGATTGGTACAGGGACTGGAGGACTTGGAAATAAGAGGACGAGTGGAGACTATCTAAACTACATCATTGTTAAAATCGGCCAAAATGCTAAGAAGAGTCCTGGAGAGTTGAGGAGATTTGCTGTCACTTAAAATCCAGTGAAAAACCATCAGCTAATGCTGGTGTGAAAAACTGACAAAATAAAAATAATAATAATGATAATAATAAACAGGGAAAAAATAACTTATCAACTAGTGGATTTTGTTGTTCCAATGGACCATAGAGTGAAACTGAAAGAAAGCGAAAAAATAGAGAAATACTTGCACCTTACCAGAGAGTTAAAAACCTATGGATATCAGAGGAAGAATCGAGACCATCAAGACCACAACACTGTTAAGATCAGCTGTATTACTTGGAAGAGTCCTGGAAACCAGAGGAGACTGTCGCTCAGACTTTTAGTGTAAACTTGCAAGGAGAAAGATAATAATAAAGCAGCGCCGCCACAACCTTGTCCAGTCGACAGGAGCTGTAGAATACACCGACTGCATCTCTACAGAGGGGTAAGACCCCCCTACCTAAACGAGTTTCCTGGATATGGCACTAAACAATCTGATGGCGAGGTTCCAATAATGCTGGAGTTTGGGAGAATTCGGAGCACCCCTTCATTGCCATCGCTCCCAAGTCCACTCTGGTTCGGAGTGGTAGCACCCGAGAGGGTCATATCTACGGGTCAAATAGAACTAAAATGGATGCTAAACTGGATTGTTTGAAAGGGAAGTGTTTTTGACATTGGAACTGTACTTACGCTAAACTGAGTTGTTTTAAATAGAATTGTTTTGACATTTAACTGCGTGTAAACAAAAACTATACTTATACTAAACTGAATTGTTTGAATTAAAACTGTTTGACTAAACTAAATTGCTTGAAATAGAAATGTTTTTAACAATTAAACTGTGTACTTATGCTAATCTGAATTGTTTAAAATAGAATAGATTGTTTGTATAAAAATGGATTTGGCATCAAATAACCTATAAAGGTTGATATACCATAAAACCCAACCAACCAACCAACCAGCTACCCACCACCACCACTACTACGAATGCGTATACAACGAAGACGACTGCTACTTATTGTACTATGTCTCACTCTGTCATCGGTTGCCACCAACGTTGCTATGACGCCGATTGTTTTTTTGTTTTGTTTTGTTTTGTTTTTTGTGTTTTGTTTTATTTTTGTTGGGCTGGGGATTCTTCTACCCTCCCTCACATAACTGGTTGAAGCATGTTGACAATCGCTGGGCAGACAACTTGACCAGAGTGCTATCTTCACTCTTATTTAATCAATCTAGAACCAGATCTTGTATGTTTAATTGATCTTCGATCTTATCTCATTACTTATTTATTGACATTTTTTTTAATTTCCTAACAACACTTTCTTCTTCTTCTTCTTCTTCTTCTTCTTCTTCTTCTTCTTCTTCTTCTTCTTCTTCTTCTTCTTCTTCTTCTTCTTCTTCTTCCAACACTTTGATCTGTCAATTTAATTTAACTTGAAGAAGAAGAAGAAGAAGAAGAAGAAGAAGAAGAAGAAGAAGAAGAAGAAGAAGAAGAAGAAGAAAACAGTTTTACTTACTTTTCTAAACAAAAAAAAACCTTATCTTCCCCCTTTCTTTTCTTTTAACAAACTCTTAAAACACTTTTCATATTCACTGGTGGTGGAACATGGGTTCTGAAAAGTCTTTTTGGTTGAGATAAATCTTATCCACTTGATTAAAATTAATAAAATTATCAACCCAGAATTTCCCCAACTACATCTCTCATATTTCTCGGTGCGTTATTTGATTAATTTTCGGACGATTTGTCACGCCCTTGAAAGGGAGACAGGACTCAACTCTTTCTAAATTTACAAACCCAATGGAATTTTTTTTTAAGGTTAATTGAGTGGTCTACACACCAGAGGAAGGTGCAAGAAAGAAAGTGGCCAAATTTTGGATTGTTGTTAACTTTTTTGGACATGACAAAAAACGGTATTTCCAACAACAGTGATGAAAATGAATCTTTTGATATCTGGGCGGAAGAAATTCCGGACGACGCTTCTGTTACAGATCTCTGCGACTGTGGGTAAGTAAAAATACATATATCACTTACAATTAGATTGATTGATTTTAACGGCATGTCAACTCATCTTGGGTTGTTTTATGCCTAGAGGTTAAGAAATCGCGTAAATTGTACATTTATATTAACTTGTAGTATGTAGTTGTTTCCTAAATTGTTTTCTTTTTGTTGCTTTTTGCATAGTTATATAATATGAAGTATTTTTATCTCATGCAAATAATTTGCAACCAGTTGTATGCTTTCAAGAATTCCAATCTAATACTAATAATTATATGATTTCAAGTAATTATTTCTTTTTGATAATCCTTTGATTGTAAACAGGGTCGAATTTTCGCCTACTGAGGCAGGCCCTAAGCAAATCCAAATTTAAGACCCTTCTCTAAAATTTTGTTATATTAATGTTAATGATGAAGAACAAATTATATATATATATGATTTATGATATATATATATATATATATATATATATATATCATAAATTTACGTGAAATATATATGTTCATAAACGCATATAAATATGTACATATTCATATGTACATGCGTATATATATATATATGTGTGTGTGTGTGTGTGTGTGTGTGTGTGTGAGAAAGAGAGACTGTGTGTGCGCGCGCGCGCGTGTTTATTTATTCGTTTGTTTGTGTTTATGGGATATCAATCTTTGTTGGCTATTTAATGCTAAATCTATTTTTATACAAATGAACAGTTCTATTTCAAACAATTCAGTTTGGTATAAGTACATAGTTTAATTGTCAAAAACATTTCTATTTCAAGCAATTTAGTTTAGTTAAGCAGTTCTAATTCAAACGATTCAGTTTAGTATAAGTATAGTTTTGGGCTACACACAGTTAAATGTCAAAACAGTTCAATTTCAAACAATTCAGGTTAGCATAAGTACGCTGTTTAAATATCAAAACAGTTCTATTTCAAATAATTCAATTAAGCAAAAGTAGAGTTTAGTTCTATTTGACCCATATATATGACCCTATTAGGTGCTACCTCTCCGAATCAGAGAGGAATTGGGAGTTATGGCAATGAAGAGGTGCTCCGAATCCCCAAAAGCTCCAGCATTTCTGGAACCTCATCTTCGAATTGTTTAGTGTCATATACAGGAAACTCGTTCAGATGTGGTGGTCTTACCTCTCTGCAGAGATACAGTCGGTGTATTCTACAGCACCAGTCGACTTGGCAAGTGTGTGTGTGTGTGCGCGTGTGTGTGAAGACTGTTGTTGTTGAAACAAAACCTAAAAGGTTTATTGATTTTTTTTCTCAAAAATTCAATAGACATGAGCTATTTATTTCATAAAACCAAATCTTCAATTTTTCCATTCGAGTATTTATTTATATTTTAACGGCAAAATTATATTCAGTTTACTTCTGTTGGGTATAAGTGAGACTATTAATTAATCATATTGTAAAAATGCAATCCACAATGTTTTCTATATTGCATACTCTTCGGGATATCTACCCATTTTGAGTTTACACTAATACGTTTCTACTTCTATCTTCTAAGTTGGTCAACACCCAACTTCTCACTTCGCTGTTTCACCATTTTGCCATCTTCTTCGTGTTGCTTCTGTCGGTTTTCGATCGTCGCTGCAACCCCAACGTTCTTAGTTCTTCCTGGCTGGGATATCAAACAACGTGAACACAATTTTCTTTAGTGGAAACCTTTCCATTTGAGTACTTCTTATCAATTAACAATAGCTTATTCCTAGCACTTAATGTCATCTGGTCACATGACTTCTCAATACAAATACAGCCATGGACTTAAACAAATCCTAGGTCATCACCCATCAATCGTACTAAATGATTTCACTTTTTTCCACACAGTTTAACAATTAAAATTCATTCAAATTAACTCACACTTCATGTCAATAATAGAGTTCACTAATCTAAAAAGTAACATTTATAATTAAAATTTGTGCAATGATTATGCAAGTATTCAATGAAATTTTCACAGGTACAGCAAATAGCTAATAATATTATTTAAAATGATAGAGGGGTCATGAAATGAATTATGTATTTTTCAGATTATATCGGTAAAATAATTCATTATTCATTTTCTAACATTATCAGAAATATCGCCAGAAATCGCTTGAAAATGTCAACATTTAAAAATAGACATATTTCTTACAAAGGCAAAATGTTAGCACCTTTAAAAGATCAGTTTTGATTTTAAAAAAATAAAATAAAAACTTTGAACTAAAATTGATTTATGAACTTGAAATCTGCCATAAAAAAAACTGAGGGTATATTCGCAGTGCAATTTTCGACTTTCATTCATATCCTGCAATTCTGTACAATCAAATAATTGGTAGTTTTTTTTTTCTCGGATTTTAAATAACTTTCATTTTAATAAAGTTGCTCATGATTGATTGATTTTAACGGCATTTCAACCCGTCTTAGGTGATATAAGCCAAAATGTCAGGGAATCGCATTCATTGTACATTTATATTTACATTTTTATATTGTTTCTTGAGATGATTTTTGCACAGGATCTTATCAAAAATAAATAAATTGCGCACAGTTGTTTGTTTGTTTGTGTTTTATAGCATATAAACCCTTATAGATTATTTAATGCCAAATCCTGTTTATACATATATATCAAATATAGACAATTTGTAAACACATTATTTTGCACACAGTTAAATAGCTTCAAGTATTTCTATCAAATACAAATTGTTCAATTTACTATTTATCATTTGTTTGGACAGTTATATGGATATACATATATGATTTTCAAATGAACAGTTTGCAGGTAATTTCGTTTTTAAATGAGTTTGAACTAATTCGTTTGTACACTAACTGCATCTGAATGTATATGGCATTCGTACAGATCAAACACCATATAGGGTGGCGTGTTGGGTGGTATTTTCTCTTTTGAGGGCCTCCCCTCTTTTGTACATCCGATGAGTGCATCTGAACGGATATAGCATTCGTACAGATCAAACACCATCCAATAAAGTCTGGTAGTATTGCGAGATACTTCTGAGTCGCCTTGGGTTAGTGGCAATGATGCTTCGGCCCTGAAACCATGCCTGAACCCAGGGTCATCATCTGATGAAGACTTTATTGGAAGCAAGACTGCTTTTTTGCGGCAGTTCTTGTATATAATTTTTTTTTTTTTTTTTTGCTATTGTTTCAACACAGTTAAATGGTTTTAGTTATTGATACCGAACACTAATAATTCTATTCAACAGTCAAATGGTTCCAAGTATGGCTATGTAATAACAATAAGTCAATTTAGGCATAGACTGTTAAAGAGTTTCAAGTATTGACACAAATCATTCTATTCAACATATAAGTATATTCGGAAGTCCGAAGATCTTGTGCTGAAACGAAGAATAATGATAAGACCAGAACACACGTATGTAGCGTTAAAGTTTTTATCATCAACTGAAGATTCCTACAGATTAGCAGCAGCTGCTGCTATGGGAAGAGTAAAGGCGGGAACCCTAGTAGCGATGGCTGACGCCTCGTTTTGATACATATGACATGTTACCCTTTTTATTTATTTGATTATTTATTTATTTTTATTCTCTGTGAAAGTTTTATCATTCTTCCACTTCGTGGAGTGTTTGTGTTCAGTATTGTATTTGGTGGTGATGTTTCTGTTTGTTTATTTTGAGTGTTTAGTTGTTTTTTTGTTTTTTTTTGTCATCTGGAAATACGATTCAATGTTGGTGTTTTTTGGTGGTTCTTTTGTCTTTAGTAAGTGATGCCTATTGCGTCTAATTTGTTTTCCTTCTTCAGTGAGGACTAGATAAGAAGAAGGTTGGACTCGATTTTTTAATATCTTACTCTTTCTAAACCAGTTGTTGTTAAACTTTATTGTCACGATGTCATTTGGTCTGATTGTGAGCAGCTCGTGATTGTGGAGTTTTTTTATTTCTGGTTTTTGATATTTGTTGCTGGTGATTTTAGGGAGATTTGTTCTTAGGGTTCTGTTCATTAATTGTTTTGCTGGAGAGGGGGAGCTATTTTTAGAGGTGTTGTGCATAGTGCTAAAAGTGCCGTGTAGGGATGTTGATTGGTTTTTATGGCTTTTTTCAGTGTTTTCTTTATGGTTTGAATGTTTCTGTCTACCATGCCATTTGATTGGGGATAATTTAAGCAGGTTGAAATCACATTCTTGGGCAAATGTCTCGAATTCTGTTGATTTGAATTCGGGTCCGTTATCCGTCGTCACTGACCAGGGATTGAGGGATTTCTAGTTTTGAAAATGAATTTTTTAGTTTTTTGATGATTATTACTGATTGACTGTCCTTTATTTTATGTTCATCAAAGTACCTCGTTGTGTAATCTATAATGTTTTAGTATGATTTACCATGGATATGGAAGATGTCTGCTGCTACCTTTGTCCATGGGGTGACAGGTATTTCATGGTAGATGATAGTTTCTGCTCGTTGCTGATTCCTGTGATCGATATCGGCAGAACAGTTGCTTATCATCTCTTTAATTTGGGAATTTATGCCTGTCCAATATACATGTTCTCTGGCTCGTGCCATGCATTTCTATATTTCCAAATGTCCTGTATGGCTTTTTTGGAGTACTTCACTGTGGATTGAGCTGGGGACTACAATTCGTGTGCCTTTTAGGACAAGTCCTTTGACGAATGTTAGCTCGTCCCGAATGGACTTATAGAGTTGCAAGTTGGATGGTATTTTCTCTTTTGAGGACCACCCCTCTTTTGTACATCCGATGATTGCTTGTAGTGGCTTCCCTATATGGGTTGAGTTTGTCGTTTGACATTGGATAGTTTTTTTTATTATTGTGTATATAGGTTTCCATGTCAGTCTCAGGTATTTCTAAGTTTGTGTCTTTAAGGTATGCGCGAGATAGGGTGTCTGCAACAACTGCGTCACGCCCTGACATGTACTTTAGTTCGAAGTCGTACGGTTGTAGGGTTAGCATGAATCTTTGGATTCTTGGTGGTGATTTGATAAGTGGCTTTGAAAATATTTGCTTTAGTGATTTATGGCCATTTTCAATTATAAAATGAGTACCATATATGTAAGTAAGTAAAGTTGGCGACCTTAGTCGAGAGCGACCAGAAGGTTCCCTTTTCAATAGCAACTGCACTGAGGTGTAGGGGAAGGCGCTACTCCTTTTCTTGAATTGCTCCACTTTACCCTTGATACGTATCTAATATTGCTGAGTGTTAAGCAAGGAGGTATCAAGTAGCATTTTTAAAGTCTTTGGTATGACGCGGCCTGGGATTGAACCCAGGTCTCCCGGACCATTGGCGAACACTCTACCCCAAATACAATGCTCAGGGCTTCACTTTCTATAGTACAGTAATTTTATTCTGCTAGAGTTTTGACCCTTGATGCAAAAGATATGGGTTTCCATTCCCCACTATGTATTTGCTCTAACACTGCTCCAAGTCCATGTTTACTGGCATCTGTGATGATTTTTGTTCGTAAGTGGGGGTTGTAGTATTGGAGTATAGGTTGGCTGAATATAATTTTCTTGAGATTATCTAATGATTCAATTTGTGGCTTGTTGAACGACTATTTTACATCTTACTGTAGAAGTTGGCGTCGTGGTGTTGCAACCTCTGAGTTGTTCGGTAGGAACTTACATAGGTAATTGGTCATCATAAAATATCTCAATCGGTCTGGTTTGCATTTTGGAAGAGGTATTTGACTGATGGCTTCCACTTTTGTTAGGTCTTGTTTTAATCCTTCACTGGTTGGGAGGTGTCTCAGGTATGTGATTTGTGACTTTGCAAACACGCATTTATGTTTGTTTAATTTTAGGCCATATTTGCGAAGTCTGTTGAAAACGAGTGTCAGTCTATTTATGTGCTCCTCCATTGTATTCGACCGTACTATAATGTCGTCTTGGGAGTTTTTGGTTCCGTCTATCCTTTCTATGACTTTTGCTACCTCTTTTTGGAACACTTCCCTAGCGCAGTGAATTTCGTAAGGTAAACTAGTGTAGCAAAATCATCCATAGGGTGTGTTAAACGTTAACAACCGTGAGCTTTCTTCATTGACTTTTATCTACCAGTACCCATTCGAGGCATCGAGCTTGATAAAAAATTTGGGTTCTGCAAATATTTCTTCTGCTGTTGAGAGTTTATAATGTTCCTTTTTTATTGTTTTGTTTAAATCTTTTGGGTCTAAATATAAGCGTAATTTCCCGTTGGGTTTTATAACTGTAACAAGGGAGCTTACCTAATCAGTTGAATCTTTTATCGGTTGAATAATTCCTAGTTTTGTCATTCGTCTTAATTTAGCTATCAATTTTGCTTTTAAAGCAAATGGTATTGTTTGTGGAGGATGTATAATTGGTTTTATGTCTTCGTTGAGTGTGATGTGATGAGTTGACGATAGAGTGCCAATCTCACCAAAGCAGTCGTCGAATTTTTCTATCAACCCTTGTAGACTGTCTGACCCATAATTTATTTTGAAGATTATTTTTATTAGATTTAATTCTTCACATGTACTCACACTGAGAACAGGTTTTGAATTGATATGTGCTATTATAAATGTTACACGTGTTTGTATCTTTTATTATTTAATTTTAACGTACATTTTCCTAATGTCGGAATTTTTGTGTTGTAAGCTCGGAGACTGATTGAAGTTCTCTTTAATTCCAATCGTGGAGAGAGATTTTTGTATATTTTGTTTGGCAGTACATTCATTTCTGTTCCGGGGTCTAATTTAAAATTTATTTTAATATTGTTAATGTTTATTATTGGAGTTCATCTGTCTGGCTCTGTTTTTCCCACTGTGTTTATTTCTTGTGGTTTTTGTTTAATTCCAAACGAGTTAAGTATTGCATGTTTATCGCATGAGTCTGAATCTTCGGATGAAAATTTTATTTTCCGTATCGTTTTTTCTGACCTGCACATTTTTGTAAAATGTCCTTTCTTTTTACAATTATTGCATGTTTTATAAAATGCAGGACAATTTTTCTTTTTGTGGCTTCCGCCAAAATAGTTACACGAGTGAATATGATTTTGTGTTTTGGCGGGATTTCTTTCACTACCGGGAAGATGAGTTTTGTTAATTTTTTTGGGGGGAGGGTCCATTTTTTTTCGTGATGTTTACTGCTTTTTATATTCGCTATTTCAGAATGCTTTGTTCAGAAGTTGTGTCTAGTGTAGCAGAAAGAAAGAATTTCAAAATATTAATTAGTGCGGGAATTATTTTGGCCGTTGAGGTTTCGATTTTATATTTTCGTCCAATGAGGGTGATTTAAGCCATTCTACTCTGATGACTTTCCTGTGTAGTATAAAAGACCACGCAAATGCTCTCTCTGTCTCTTCCTCGCATATTTTTCGAGCAGGACAGACCAACTCTCTTCCTCATTCAATCTAGCAGCAGAGTCCCAACATTCACCTCAAGGAGAGCACATTCAACCATGGACCATTGTTCCTTTAGGAGACTAATCTTTTGTCATCTATTCATTCCTCCTTGACCAACTGGACCTCAAAACTTCAGGTTAAATGCTTAATTCCTGCTCTAAATTCGCAACTGTTTTCTTCGATTTGTACTATTCACAGTACAAGGGCTATCTATCTGGCTGTCATTAAAGCTGTTGAAACTCATCAATATTCTCATCCACATTCCTGTATTTTCCTTTCTTCTTAATGTCACAGGGTAGACCACAATTTACTCTTTTGCTAAACTAGTATTTTGTGTGTCTTTTCGTTTCTATAGCACTTTGTCCAACTTGAATTGTTTTGGCAAAAGTCAAGTCTGGTTGCATTAATAAATGTTCCCTTAGCCGCGAATCTTTGATACCACATATTAAGACATGCTGTATGAGACTGTTAGTAATGTCCCCGAGCTCACTTTCTTTTGCCTTGTGACGAAGTTCAGTCACATAGTCGTCAAACTTTCTATTTTCCGTTTGTTTGCTTGCGAAAAATCTGTGTTGTGTAATGGTTAAGTTTTTTCTCAGTTGGCAGCATGCGTCAAATTTTGCTAATACAATTTCTAGGTTTATTTCATCTTGTGATGAGTCAAAGGCAAATGTAGATTTCTCTACCTTTTGGACCTATACAAGTTAGAAAAATTGAAGTGGTCTTTTTAGCTGGTTTGGTGTCACTTTCTGTTACTTGTTGGAAGAAGTTGAATTCGTTTTTCCATATTTTCCAGGCAACAGCAAGGTTTTCGAGTGAGAAATTTTGGGATTGTGGTGGAGATAAATCTTGCATCATTTTTTTCTTTTGGCTCTTCTTTATAAAAGAACTTTGTTAATTCTTGACACCATTAAGTATTATAGGACTTACACTCCTATAATTTAGATTGGGCGGTATGCCACTTGTTCCCACAACAAAGATGGCGGACGCACGCAAATATTCAGGCTCGGGAAACCATTGGCCAGGAGAACCACGTGATCAGTGTTTAAAACTACGTCCTCATCTGAATTTCGTCCCGCGTTTTTTGGAGCCGATTCCAAGACACGTATTTTCTATAAATACTTCGTCTTCAAACACTCTTCCTCTTTTTTCCAATTTCTATTGCAGCGCTAACACACTCTCTCCAGTGTGACTCTCTTATTCACCAACAGACATCAAAATCCACAAAATGGATAAACCACGCAAACCTTTTCCTCAATATTCCTTGTCTGTGAGACTTTCCAGCCTCGAAATCTGCAATTGTTTCGAACCACAGAAAGAAACGAACATTTAGAAATAAATAGTTAACATGAATAGGACACTTATTATTTAACCCTTTCTGTAGTTTTAGCTGTGTTAGTCACACACACACACACACACACACACACACATATGCCGCGACCGGCCGATAAACGTAAACAGATCGGATTACACGCTCGCCTTAGGACAATTATATCCGGGTACGGCCGGAAATGACTAAGCCCTTTTTTATGACTTTGACATCCTGTTACAGCTTAAAAAAGGGGATAAATTAAAATTAACAATATTTGCAAAACACTTCGGCCAAAAATAACTTGATAAAAATAGAATTAATAGTCGTCGTCAGCTTATAGCAGGTTAAAAAAGTACTTAATTGCTACACCCATTTTTTATAAAAGAATTTCCTATTCACCCGGCTGGGGCTGTGTGTCATAGCACCTTCGCGTTACTTTGTGTCCTGTGGTGGGGCGCTCTCGACCGGCTGTGATTACGTGCCGCACAGTTCGTTCGGGTGTGTTCCACCACTGGATACATCACCTCTGGCCTCAGGGGGCCGTCCCCCCAGGCTTTAACCCTCATTGGAGGGGTTGGGTTTATCCCCCGACGCCTGAGGCGCCCCAAAAAGGGGAATGCCGACGGGGTCCGAGGCATTTTTGGAACTGCCTGTCACGTTGGGCTTCGGCCCTGCGACAGGACCCACTTTAAAAACGGCCTTGTGCCACATTCGTACGCTGGTGGGGCGTAGGATAAATAACGGCACGTCCTATGCGGAGCTCATACGAGGAAAAGAATCCTACGTTATTCGTGGTTGCATTCGCCTCACCGCCACTTCTAGTGGTAGATTCAACACCCTTTTTTTACGGTCTTTTTTAAGGGCTATGAGAGATCACCTTCTGCGGGTCGGAGCATCTCTAACTTGTCATTAATGACCAGATGAAATAGACGGCCAGGAGGCAAACACGAAGATGACTCACTAAGACCAGCCGGTCTTAACCATCGCTCGGTTCCACTCGTCCGTTCGGCTGCGCAGCGCTAAAAGCACGGGTTAGCCTTTAGCTCTCACTTTGATACCTGCGCAGCGCTAAGATAACACCAATCTTAGCCGCGGCCCCCAGGCCTGCTCACTCGATAGTGCAGAGCTTTGGCGCAAAAAGCCTTAGCTACCGCACAGCTTTGGCACAAAAAGCCTTAGCTACCGCACAGCTTTGGCGCGAAAAGCCTTAGCCACCACCACAGCTTTGGCGCAAAAAGCCTTAGCTACCGCACAGCTTTGGCGCGAAAAGCCTTAGCTATCGTCCCGATCAGCACTCACAGCTTTGGCGCGAAAAGCCTTAGCTACCGCACAGCTTTGGCGCGAAAAGCCTTAGCTATCGTCTCGATCCGTTCTCATAGCATTGGCACAAAAAGCCTAAGCAACCTCACAGCTTTGGCGCAAAAAGCCTTAGCTACCGTGAACGATACGCCCGCACAGCTATCTGGCACGACAAAGCCATGGCTACCGTAAACGATACGCCCGCATAGCTCTCTGGCACGACAAAGCCATAGCTACCGTAAACGATACGCCCGCATAGCTATCTGGCGCGACTAAGCCATAGCTACCGTAAACGATACGCCCGCACAGCTATCTGGCACGACAAAGCCATAGCTACCGTAAACGATACGCCCGCACAGCTATCTGGCACGACAAAGCCATAGCTACAGTAAACGATATTCCCGCACAGCTATCTGGTACGACAAAGCCATAGCTACCGTAAACGATACGCCCGTACAGCTATATGGCACGACAAAGCCATAGCTACAGTAAACGATACGCCTACACAGCTATTTGGCACGACAAAGCCATAGCCACCGTAAACGATACACTCGCACAGCTTGGGGCACGACAAAGTCCTAGCTTCATCGATCCGCTCGCTCGACTGCGTGTATGCTAAGGCCTGGCAAACCTTAACCACCATCTCGCCGTTCGTTCACTCGGTCCGCAGTACTAAGACGCGATTAAGTCTTAGCAAACCACGCTCGCTCGATCTGTACGCTACCAAGCTGCCAGCACCGACTTCGACCATGACGCTGTTACAGACACTCCTGCATTCTACGACTCGACTGATCTCAGCTTCCAGCAACGATCACCCAACCGCACCTACGACTTGAACATACCAGCTACCAACATCGCCCATCTAGCTGGAGACTAAACACTACGACCCCGTCTGTAATTTCTGACAATAAATTGCCATCCTTGTTGTATTTGTTACCTTGCCTCTTTGTCCTCTTCATTGTCTTTGGTTGTCACTACTCGCACGCATTAAACTAAAATTCATTTGCTGGGTCGACTCGCTTATCGGCTCCGCAACACATACACACAGGACTATTTTACGAACAATATAGAACCATAGCAATATTTTAAATGTATCATTGCATGTTTTGTTGTGAATATAAATTTGTTTTGTTTGTCGCCTTGTTTTGAATGTTCCTTTTGTCCGCACCGTTTCATATCTTTAACATTTACTTTATTTACTACATTTGTCTCCATGTGCCTATTTTACCTTTTCCCATATGCCTTTTTCCAAACATAACATACCACTAAGCAAAACATATACTTAACCACAACATTAAATTTTGGGGGACTAAACATATCTACCAAATAACATGTCCTACTATAGTATGTTCGGAAATCCGAAGGTCTTGGGCTGAAACGAAGAATAATAAGACCGGAACACACGTGTGTAGCGTTAAAGCTTTTATCATCAACTGAAGATCTCTTTACATTAGCAGTAGCAGCTGCTATCAGAAGGGTGAGGGCTACAACCCTAGTAGTGGTTGACGCCCCGTTTTGATACATATGACAAACATTACTCATTCATTTTCACCAAGTACCAAGTATTGGTACGTATCACTAACAATTCATTTAGACAATCATTTGTTTATATTATATTTCTAACAATTCAATTTAGTACAAGTCATTTGTTTGCACACAGTTTAAAAGTCTAACAGTTCTATTTGACTCATAGATAAGACCTAATCAGGTGCTCCCACTCCGGATCAGAGAGGACCAACGAAAGAGAACTCCACATTCCCCAGAGCTCAAGGACTGGAGCCTCACCACCCGATTGTTTAGTGTCATATCTGGGACACTCGTTGGATTGGGGGTCTTTACCTCTCTGAAGAGATTCAATCGATTTATTCACCAGCCTCAGTCGACTAGATTTACTAGTGTTTGGTTTCAAGTATTCTTAACTAATACTAATAATCTATTCCCAATTATATGTTTTCAATTAATCATTTCTTTTCAATAATAATCATCTGTTTTCACACAGTATTATGGTTTGATTTGGCTTCTTTTTTAATGGCGTGTCAACCTTCGTGGATTATTTGATGCCAAAGCCATCCTTGTAAAAGAACAGCAATCTTACTATTTAACCCCTAGCTGCAGGGATAAGGGAGTTTATGCCTTCCCTAGAGTAAGGTTATATGTTTTTAAGAAAGTAATAAAATGATAATAATGATGATAATAATCCTTAGTGAACAATTATAGCTTCAAATAACTATTCTTAATCCAAATAATTTATAATTATATAGTATCAATTATTCCTTTTAAATACGAATCATTTTTAAGCATATCTATTTGACCCAAACAGAATGGGCCTGGGAGTAATCCTATGTAGAGATACTCCACATTCTCCAGAGCTCGAGAAGTGGAGCCTCACTATCAGATGCAGTTTTGTAACAAACCCAAGACACAAAGTTGATCCCCTTATCCCCATAGCTATGGGTTAAAGAGTATCACTGCTGTTCCTCTACAAAGATAGCTGTGGCATTAGATAACCAACGAGATTTGACATGCCACTAAGTAAATAAACCAAACCAAACCAAAGTTACTTCTCCGTTATTTTTCTGGGAACCACTCCTCAGGATTTCCCTACATCATTACACTAAAAGAACTAATTTCAGGGTCAATTTCAGACATCCCAGTCTACTGGAGCTGTAGAATACACCGATTGCATCTCTTCAGAAAGGTAAGACCCCCCAAACACACACACACACACCAAACGAGTGTCCTGGGTATGACACAAAACAATCACATGGTAAGGCTTCAGCCCTGGAGCTTTGGGCCATATGGAGTTTATAAAAATTTATTCTTAGAAAAAAATCAAGCCGAACACGTGCGGCACTTGATTTGGCCAGAGTGGAGAAGGGAGACGTATTCCCAGACAGAGCTGCACCAAAAAGTGACTTCCTCTTTTTGTCGAGAACTACTATTCAGACCCTCAGTAGGAATTCGGGGACCGAAATCATAGCACGAAAAACTTAAGCTAGCAAATGGGTTTCGTCACTCGCTTCTTGAATGGAGCTTCCTAATAAATAAAAGTAAAATTAAACGAAAGTCGACTACTGAAAATCTCCCAAGTTAAACAACTGAAAGAAAATTCAACCGAGAATTCTGCTGAAAAGAACTTTAGAGAAGACTCGCAATTAAATGAACTCTGAAACATTTCTACAAAACAAAAGAAAGATTAAAAAATACTCAAATTCAAAGAACTTTGTTTCCCGGACACTCTCTCAGATAAGTTCCAGCAAATTGTACTAAAATTTGCAACACTTTATCTTTTCTATCCCTTTCTTTCTCGTTTCTTTTGAATAAAATTCATTTTTAAAAAACTTTATTGTCTTTGTTATCTTTTCGAATCAGTATCCGAACTAAAAAGCTCCGGAACTTACTGTTTAAACATACCGTTTGAAATTACCGTTTGATATTGCACACTAAAAACATTACCCAATTAAATACTAAACTTGGCTTTAATGTCACTCACTTCAACAAATTTTATTCCCTTCAAATTCTTTTATATTGCAATTTTATCCCATAAAATTTCTTCAAGTTTTCTTTCATTGCCATTGCTCCAGGTCCCCTCTGACCTCGAGTGGTAGCACCTAACAGGTTCCTATCTACAGGTCAAAAAGAATTATGTGACCATTTAAACTGTGTGCAAACGAATGACTTACGCAAAATTGAATAATTAGAAATAGAGCTCTTTGACCATTTAACTATGTGTAAAAAATTGCTGATGTCCAATTGAATTGTGAGTGATACATAGCAATATTTGAATCCATTTAACTGTGTGCAAATAAAACTATTACTGTGGAAATCTTGATATCGTCTACCTGTATACAAAGTAGAATCATTTGTATTACATAGTAATATTCGGAACAATTTGACTGTATGCAAATGAATGAGTAGAGTTGAATTGAATAATTAATGTTAAAACCACGCCACTGAGTGAAAACAAATGATTAATATTTAATAGAAACATCAGTGTTAGATCGCAATAATTGAAACTATTTAATTTTGTTGAAACAATACCAATACTTGTGTGCAAACAAATTTGTTCAAACTCATTTTAAAATAAAATTACCTACAAAAAATTCACTTACAAATGATACGAGGTGCATACAATAAGTTTCCATACTTTTTTCGTATGGGCATTTAAAATTGTCGTAGACTCTTGAAAATTCACTATGTTATTGCTATACATCTTATGAGATGACTGACCATTTTTATGACTTCAGCTTCAAAAGAACAGCTACAGCAGCAATTGGAATACACACTACTAAAGCCTGATTGTCACAGCTGCTGAATTTCAAAAATGACATCTGACACTTTAAAAAAACGATATGCAATAAAATTCTATTTTAAACTTGGAAAAAATGCCACAGAAACGTATGGAATGCTTCAGACTGCTTTTGGACCTTCTTGCATGAATCGAGCATCGGTTTTTGAGTGGCATAAGAGATTCAAGGAAGGTAGGGAGTCTGTGAGGGATGATGGGAGGTGTGGCAAGAGTAAGGAAGTCAATACACCAGAGTTGATTGGCCAAAGGGTTAGGGTTAGGGTTACTATGTTGAGGTTTTAAGGGAGTTCAGGAAGAGATTCCGTCGGAAGAGGCCAGCACTCTTCAAATTGGGTCAGTAGCATTTCCACAGGACAATGCACCAGTACACAACTCCATCCTTGTCACAGACTATTTGACCAAGATAGGCATCAAGACAGTTCCTCACCGTCCCTATAGTCCAGACGTTGCTCCCTGTGACTTTTGCTTATTCCCTAAGCTCAGAGGCTGTCATTATGAGACAATTGAGGAGATGAAAGAGGCTGTGACGAAGGTCATTGACATGCTTACACAAGAGGACTTTCATGGGGCGTTCCAGAAGTTGTTGGAATGGTATAACAAGTGCATTGCAGCCGGGGGAGATTACTTCGAAGGGGATAAGAATTTCATGCGTGTACTATCAATAAAAGTGCCCATACGAAAAAAGTCTGGAAACTTATCGTATGCACCTCGTATAACCATCTGTGTGCAAACAAATGACTGATATTAATAATAACAACAATAATGAAAATAATTAATAATAATGTTCTATTAATAATGATTTTCAAATAATTCATAATGTTATAATAATTAATAATTACTACTACTAATAATAAGGACAATAATAATAATCTAACTGTGTGCAAACAAATGATTGATATTAAAATAAAGTGTTAGTGTTATAAAGCAATACTTGAAACCATTTAACTGTGTGTAAAAGAATTAGCTCAGGCTCGTTTAAAAGTGTAATCTGCAAAATGTGTTTACAAATATAGGTATAACCAGGACTTGGCATTAAATAACCTACAAGTGTTGATATGACATAAAACCCTAACAAACAAAAAAATCAATTTCTAATATTTGAGACACTCCTCAAAGAAAAATTTCGATAGGACTGAACAATTTCCCTCACCAAACTCATGTACTAGGGTTGTTGAAAAAGTTTTAAGGAGAAACAAGACAGTTTTTCACTATTTTTCAATATAGCCCCCCTTGATATATATAAGATTCGGGCCCGAAAAAATAATGTGATACGAGGGTAGGGGTCAAAGGTCCCAAGAAAATAAATAAAATTTAGCGTTCTAGATGCTGAACAGAAAGAGAAAAACACTAAATATTGGCTTTTTTTAAAATCTTGTTAGGCACCATAAAAGAAAAGGACGACATCCCAGGATAAGTTCCCTTCCTCCCCAAAGAAACTCTGCAAGACTTCCAGAAACCAACTATGCCTCGACTTACAAAGCAGTTGCTGATCCACGACCCAGATCTAGCAAGCGACCTCCAATGTCACCAAGAAATCCAAATCCACCAAATATGACTTTTGAAACGCATCAGAGGTCAGAGTTCAAAAACTATGGGGAGATTGAGCGACGTAAACCAATATATATGGTAAGTAAACAAATCACCTGTAGGAAGTAGCTTTATATTTCATATAAAAGTAAAGTTGGCGACCGAAGTCGAAAGCGACCAGATGGATCCCTTTTCAATAGCTACTACACCGAGGTGTAGGTGAAGGCGCTACTTCTTTCCCTGGATTGCTCCATTTACCCTTGATACGTACCTTATAATGCTGAGTATTAAGCAAGGAGGCCTCAAGTATCATTTTTTGAGTCTTTGGTATGACTCGACCTGGGATTGAACGCCGGCCTCGCGGACTTTTGGCGAACACTGTACCCACTAGACAAATTTTTGTGTTTCAAAAGAGCGTATAAGCTATATAAATTCTTATTTATAAAATATACAAAACTGGATAAAAGATTTTAACAAATGTTGAATTTAGTAAAAATTTAGCAGCTACAAATTCCAAAAAGTCAATGTGTATTATACCTGAGAGAGTTTTTTTCCAGAATTTAGTGGCCGAAATTTAGGGATGCGTATTATATATAAACGTGTGTTATACACGACTTCTTAAGATATTATTTTATTTTCTATTCGTTATTTTTTGTTTTATGTAATGCTGTTCATTTATTACTATTATTATTATTCCTTGTGCGTTTTTCATACCGGCGTTAACTGATGATCTTTCACTGAAGTCTGAGTAACAGTAAGTCTCCTCAAGTCTCCAGGAGTCTTCTCAGTATTGTGGCCGATCTTAACAATGCTGTAGTTTGGTTGGTCTCAATTGTTCTCCGATTTCCAACTCTTCCAGCCCCTTACAAAATCTTCGGAGACCGTTCCAAGCGCACAATTATAATTAGTATCACTGTCGTTTTTATGTTCCATAGCTTTTTTGTTCTCTGATAAGATCTAAGTACTAGTGTCTCTTCTTGACTTCTTAGATTTTTCACTCTCTGATCTGCCGGGATGGCAAAGTCGGCAGGGTTTTTTTTTTTTTTTTGTTTTTTTTTTTTGTTAACTATTTCTAGGTCTGATCTTCTGGCCAGGATCAGGTGATCAGTTTGTATCTCAAAATCCCAGAGAATTTTATGCGTCCATTCAGTAAAATAATCGGGGATTTTAGTTAATTATTTAAGTGATAAATTGTTTTCTTAGGTAAACGTTGGTTTCGTAACAGCAGGTTTTCGAGTTGAAAAGGTCAGGGCTTGCGTAAATCTTGTTTGCATGCCCAAGTTACCGGATGTCAAAATGAAAATCGACAGGTTTGTTCTAGAATCAGCTGTTAGCGAAATATTAAGATAAACATCTAGATAGGTATCTGATGATATTTAGCAATGACGTGTCAATAAAAAGTTTTATTGATTTCGTGTCATTAAAGCATTAGTTCAGAGAATACTTAAAAGAACATATATATAAGAGATTAAAAGATGCAAGTAGAGTCGGGCAATCAGTCGGGGACAGAGGCAGTTGGAGTTGGAGACAACAGGTGAGAAGAGGCCCAGATAAACCCCCAGTAGGGGTGGGGCAGGGTTGGTGAAGAAGAAATGTCTAAGTCTGTGATCGTCCCCTTTTCGCCTCGCACTCCTTACTCTGTATGTCAATCAAATGAGTTGACGCATATTTCCTAATCTATGTCTCTCTTTTTTTTCCGGCTATGACAAGTGCTGCAGCCCCCATTAATTTTCGTATTATAAAACTAAGAGTTGTTTTAAATTATATTGTGCTACTTCTTTTGATTTGATACCCGTAACATTACACTAAATTCATATTTGGTGCCATAGTATAGCGTTACAATTCTCCTGGACAGATTCTGGTTTGTACATGTACCATTTGGTAGTATGGCTAAATTTAAATTTTTTGCACTATTCCCAGTGGATTATTTTCCCCACCAAGTCATGTTTAGTCTTGTACACTTTTTAGCACTAGTTTGCATTATTATTATTATTATCTGCAAATATACTAACAGAAAAAGGAATTGCACCACCTTGAAAATGTGTTCCATTTTTTCTCAGAAATGAACATACAAGTGTTGGAAGATGATAAATAATTATCTTCTTTAGAGAATTGATCTGTCGTTTTTGTATTTTTGGACTGTTACATGATATTCCAGAAAACTATTCTTGACCTTTTTACCTCTTTTCTTTGTTGTCTTCTCCCCTTGTCACAGAACAGTAAAGACTCATTTTACAGTACATTATCAAATAAACCTTTTTCTATTTTGTATCTCTTCCATGTATTGTTTGTTCAGAGAACAATATGTGCATATTTGTAGCTGTTGGGACACGTTTGTCTATTCATTTTGATACCACTTATATGTATATCATAGATATATTAAATGTTTCTCTGTTTGTAAATGAGATTACCTTGTTTTTCCTTTCAGTTTATTCAGTGTCAATATATCAGAGATATATTCATGCTTATATTGGTCCTTGGTGAGAGAGGATTTGACTAAATATCAAGTAACTCATTACAAGTAATATTACATGATTACAGTAAACTGGCAGTACTTACTATATCATATTGGGGTCAAAAGATGGTCATCATTGAAAAATAAAGAATGTAGACTTGTTTTTATTAAAGATTAGGATAATTATATATTTAAAGAAGTCAGATTAGCAGTACTTACCCATATTACATGCAGATTGTAAGATGGTCATTGTTACAAATAAAGAACATGAGTCACTTTTATTAAAGATTAGGATAATTATATATTTAAAGAAGTCAGACTAGCAGTACTTACTCATATTACATGCAGGTTGTAAGATGGTCATTGTTAAAAATAAGTGAGTCACTTTTATTAAAGTTCAGGATAATTATTCATAAGCAGTACTTATCCATATTACATACAGGTTGCAAGATGGTCATTATTAAAAAATATGGGATGCAGAGTCACATAAATCAAAGTTTAGGATAATTATTTATATTTAAGGGACGTTTTATCTGTTTTTATTATTATTCATTAAGGTTACTGACTTGCTTACAATAAGCCTTGCTTATAGAAGATTGCTTCAGTTTCATTCAGAGATTTTGGATATCCTCAAACCCCCTTAAAATTTATACGTATATTGAATTAATATCTGATTTTATCATTTTCCCAACTAAGAGGGACTGTATTAACCCAAACATTTTTTTGAAAATAGTTTTCCAAACCTTTTTATAATACAAATATCATTTGCTTTTAAAATATAATTTCTCTCACAGGAAGAGCACTATGAGCCTCCAAGTAAGCCTTTCTTGGGAGCCACATCTTACAGCCAAGAGTTTAGTGCCAAAAAAGGACTTCCAGCAGTTCCCATCCCACTGCCAAAGAATGATGCTACCCTGAAGCTTACAGGTAAATTTGAAGACAACACAACAGCAAAGGAACATTATAAGAAATGGCCCTCACATATGACTGAGCGGGCAGTTCCCTTTGGAGAACTACCAAGTTGTGCAGGTGAGAATTTTTTTTTAATTATTAGGACATATCAAAGGTATTTGCATTTTTTAAATGCATGAGAGTTTATGGGGAACTTCCTGGGGCTCCACTGAAATTGAATCACATCATCACTACATGGAAAGTCAGATAAAAACTTTTTGAGAGCTCCTGTATGTTTTTTAAAGCTTATGGTATCTTTCAATGATCCTTGCTCTTATGAAAGATTTTATTGCTTATGTAATGTTCATCATATTGTATCTTTCAATAATCCTAGCTCTTATAAAAGGTTTTAATGCTTATGTAATGATCTACATATTGTATCTCTTAATGGTCCTAGGTCTTACAAACTGTTCTAAAGCTTGTGCAAAAAGTAAAAGTAAGTAAAGCTTATGTAAAAAGTAATGTTGGCAAATTCAGCCGAGGGTGACTCGAAGGCTCCCTTTTCAATAGCTACTACACCAAGGTGTCGGGGAGGGCGCTACTCCATTCCCACTATTGCTCTACTTTAAACTTGATCCTCACCTTATAGTGTTGAGTGCATAGCAAAGCGGCATCAAGTACAATTTTCTGAGTCTTTGGTATGACTCAACCTGGGATTGAACCTTGGTCTCCTGGACCATTGGTGAACACTCAACTCATTTGGCCAATTTCAATAATCCTAGCTCTTGAAAACGTTTTTGAAGCTTATATCATACTCTACATATGGTATATCATTATGATCCAGGCTTTTCTGAAAATTTTCAAGTTCTGATAGTGTGGTTCTTCTCTACCTTATTTGAAATATTATAATCAATAACTGATGATTGTTCTCTAATGACCCAAAGGACACAACTAGCCACCATTAAAATATTTAAATCCATTTTGAGCAGTATAGTTAGATTTTTTTTATTCCTTTCACTTCTCAGATTAAAGCTGCTTTGAAACCCAGTTTAAAATATTTCCTTAAAATTGCTGGAATGTCTATTCTTGAATTTACTGTTAAATCATCTGAAATAAAAGGATACTGCTCTATAGTATTTGTAGAGTAGAAATGGAAGGTTCCATTAGATAATAGGGAACTCCCAGAGGCAGACATGGAAAGATATCTGTTGACTTGTCTCATGTTATTAAAACAGCAAGAGTGACCAGAGGCCATGTGCATATATTTTAGTATTTGATACCAGAATAAACACTTATGATGACTGTATTGATAATGATGATATCTCAAAATAAAAAGTTTCTATGCCTGTCAGTGTGTTTATTTATTTGCCCAGATGTGAGCTCTACATTAACCTGTGTTGC
Source organism: Sepioteuthis lessoniana (assembly GCA_963585895.1). Lineage (NCBI taxonomy): Eukaryota > Metazoa > Mollusca > Cephalopoda > Myopsida > Loliginidae > Sepioteuthis > Sepioteuthis lessoniana. The sequence continues at coordinate 103,609 of CAUZXS010003405.1, forward strand.
CAAAACAACCACTTCTTCCTACCTCAAACAAGTTTCTGAGTGATTTGCTTGATAACTTGACAAAGGTAGCAATTTCTTCCTAATGAACAAAGCTAAATTGGAAATTTTGCTTTAAAATAGATTATTAAAAATAAGATAATTTTTGAGAAAAAATAACATTGAAATAAATAATTATGTTTTATTATTCATTTTCAACTTTATTTTTCAATAACCCTGACTTTTTCATGAGCAGGCAACATTAGCCTTTTTGTATATCAAATTGTGTTAAGATATATATATATATATATATATATATATATATATATATATATATATATATATATATATATGTGTGTGTGTGTGTGTGTGTGTGTGTGTGTGTGTGTGTGTGTGTGTGTGTGTGTAGAAAAAAGTCTTATTGTTTTTTTGCCAGACAGATAAAATAGATTTTCCAGCCACCAGATTTGAAATTAGTGATACCTTCACCTAAAGTTTGCCAAAAGAGTTAGACCCTAAAAAGTAGCAGGTGGATATTCACTCAAAATTACCTTTTTCTATTATAATGAGTTGGCTAAACTTGGTACTACAGAAAACACAATGCAGGTGTAGAGAGGAAACAGTTCTATCATTAGGGATATTATCCTTTGCTGAAGGGCTCTTCCTGAGGTAAAGTGCTACTATGCCCAGGAAAGGCAACTTTAAGATCTTTTAAATTTATTCATTTTTAATATTATGTTAAAATAGACAAAGACAAAAACAAAATCAAAAAGAAATATTTTATGCAATAAAACCATTTTAGTTTTTTTTATTAAACTAGCTCATTGGCCTAGTGGGTAGAGTGTTGGCCAATGGTCCAGGAAACCTGAGGTTGCATCATACCAAAGACTTTAAAAATGGTACTTGATACCTCCTTGCTTAACACTCAGCAATATAAGGTATGTATCAAGGGTAAAGTGGAGCAATCCAAGGAAAGGAGTAGCACCCTCCCCTACACTTCTGTGTAGTAGCTATTGAAAAGGGAGCCTTCTGGTTGCCCTCGACTACGGTCGCCAACTTTACTGACTAAGACAATTTTTTAACTGGAAGGAAATAATATATTTTAATTCAGAATTTGGTTTGGTTTCTTTGTTTAATGGCATATCAACTTTTGTCGGTTATTTAATGCCAAATCTATTCTCCTAGAAGAACAGTAGTGGTACTATTTAACCCATAGCTGGGAGGATAAGGGGGTTCATACCTTTCCCAAGGGTATTTGCCCGAAAGTGAACGTAATAGCGCGACTGGAGTACGAACTCGCGTACTACGATTCCGCAGTTCATCACTTTAACCATTACACCACGAGGACACCCCTATTTTAATTCAGAAAAAATCCACATTATAAATACTTTAAGAGAATGGCTTATATATTTCTAATTAAACTTCAAAGACACTTCTAAAATTTATCTAATGGTGTAAGAATTGTAACAATCTTTATTTTTTAATCAATCTTAATCTTGCATTTTTTCAATCCATTTACATGTATAGATGTATTTGATTTTTTTTCTTTAAAATGTCAGGTGTGCTCAGAAAGTATCAAGACTGAAGCTGTATATACCCAGACAAAAAAGTACAATAAATAAAACATTCATTTTCTTCAGAATAGTCCCCTTAGTATTTAATACACTAATTCCACTGATTTTTTTCAATGGTTGAAACAACTTAAAAACAGCTCTTTTAATATAGTCTGTAGATCTGCCATCATATTTCTTTTAATGTCCTCAAAGATCATTGAATGTTACGCTTGAAATTAATTCTCTGTTTATGAAACAAGAAAAAGTCTGGTGAGTCCAGAGGGTGATGCACTTGCACAAGCTAGTGATTCACCGAAAACTACTATGCAAATTGGTACTGACTCATGTAACTAACTGTCTAGACATCAAGATATCATCCCTTCATGATACAAGTCATTCAGCTGTGCATACATCTTAATTTGAATTTTAAATTTTCGATTGAAAAATTTAAAGTTTCACTCTTGATATGTTTTAATCAAGCCTCAAATGTTTTCTAGCAATTTCTATTTCTTACAGTGAATTTTTTTACACCAGGATGCCCTCTCAGTCATCAATTTTTATTTTTTCAGATGCCATCATTTTTCCAAACAAACAGCCATTCCCTGAAACCACCACCAAGTTCTCTTACCCACCCAAAACAGTGCCTCGTGTTTACCCAATTAAAATGCCACACCCATATCTCCAGCCAGAAGGTAAATATTTGTTGTATCCAAAATATTCTAATGACAGTCTTTCACCCATTATAGTGAGTCATTTATCAATTTCTCGATCGATTCATTTATAATACAAAACACTCTACTGGGTTTAAAATATGCTGACTGTATCCCCTACTGTGGGGTAAGACACCTCCACCAAAAAGGGATATTTTGGGTTTTACACTAAACTGTATCTGATGCTGAGGCACCAGTTTTTAGGAGTTGGAGAGTGTAGAGTATCCCTTCATTGCTATTACTCCCAGGTCCACTATGACACAGAGTGGTAATACTCGTTAGGGTAAGATCTATAGTCCTATCTATGAGTCAGATAGATCTGTTAAAAATTATTTGTATTCAGTAAAACTGTGAAAAAAAAAAAACTATAAAAAAACAATTGCACAAAATATGTAAATATGAGAGTTAAATGAACATGATTCCTAACCTCTTGGCATAAAATAACTCTAGATGGGTTGACATGCCAATAAAATCAATCAGTCAATGTGCTACTCCAGTTCATTTAGATGTGTAACTCATAACACTGATCTGGTGTAGAGGCTCCAGTTTTGCAGCTCAAAGGACTATAGAGTCACTCCTTTGTTGCCATTGCTCTCAGGTCCACTCTAACCCAGAGTAGTAATATCTATAGGGGCCCCATCAGATATGTTTGAGATAATGTTCAGAATTATTTTTAACTGCATTAAACTTAACTTAGAGCATTGATATTGCAACTTAATATGAAGCGTTTATTTGTTTATTTACGATGAGTGACAAACAAAATAAATCAGCTCGGCTTCAAGGGATCTTCTTCTCATGCAATGCCTACCCCCACATCTAAAGGGGTAAGAGATGAGTTCTACCAAGTAACTTAGATGCTCCAAAAAGGGGGCTGAACTAATTCATCAATACATCTCAGGATGCTTGCCTCTTGCAGGGTCCCCATTTTAAACTAACCTTGTGTCACATCCCAACAGAATAAGAGAGTGGATAAATAATACCTGTTTAAAATGGTTAAGAACTTTATTTTATTGATTTATTCTCAGTCTAAATTCCAGTTCATTCAAAATGGCTGCACCAATATTAATAAAGATCTATTTTTGGAATGACTGGTCATTGATCATTTCACTTTCCTCATGAACATAAGGATAGATAAGCTGAGCTAAATGAAACCTAACCTTTCATATGCACCTACATTTAATTTACAACATGGCCCAGTAATCCAATTGGTTTACAAAATAATACTTAGCACACCAGCTCTCTTCATGATAACTGTAATACCTATCCCAGCCAATGACTCTCCACTTTCACTGAAATACTTCAGCAGCATTTGAATTCTAACTAGCAATTCCTCGATTTAATTTTTCAATTCGATAAAATTTAGCTACACACAGAAATATATGAATGATACACACACACATACATGCACACACACACACACACACACACACATATATATATATATATATAGATATATATATATGCCATACGACTTGGTCGCACTACAGAATAAAGAGAAACGTCATTGTTATGCCAACATGATATATTGCATGCCCCACCTAACGGGCAAGTGTGGCACAAGGCCTTATTTTATGTGGGTCCGGGCGCAGGGCCGTAGCCCACACGTGCCCGGCATTTTCCCAAAATGCCTACGGCCCAGTCAGCATTCCCCTTATTAGGGGCACCTCAGATGCCGGGCGATCAACCCAACCCCCCGAAGTGGGTAATAGCCTGAGGCCGAAGGAAATCTTCAGGCACCAAGACACACTCGGCCAGATACGTGCCCCAGACAACATGGCCGGCCGAAGTGCTACCCAGCACCTGGAGAGGTCCAGACCGAGATCAATCTGTCACCAGACTGATCTAGACTGGGACTCTTGGTCTAGCTCATTATGCTGAAAAGGTAGGTGATACCCAACAGTTATTCAATGCCAAAGCCATCATTGTAGAAGACCAGTATTGCTATATATCACCCATAGCCAGGAGGAAAAAGAGATTCATACCTTTCTCAAGGGTATTAGTCCAAAAGTGAACTTAACAGTATGACTGGAGTTCAAACTCACTTACAATGATTCCGCAATCGATCACTTTAACCATTATTCCTCAGGGACTCTTGGGAGATAAATATAATTTTGATGGGTTGGACAATTGTTTTATTTCTATATGCAAAAAAAAGATTTCAAAGGGTTCTATTCAATAATATAATTGGTTTAAACAAGCAGTAAAAGTCTAACTAAGTAAAATACAAAATTGGTCTCAACCGTGTCGCAGACTTTAAACACACATACATGTATACTAAACTTTTCCTGTGGATTTCGTCAGTTTATTCAGTAAGAAAATTTTAATTTCATGTATTCATTTTTTTAAATATTATATTTTATATCATAGATCTTTAAATAACCATAGGATTTACCTATGCACAATCACCCTGTCAGTAGGGCTTAGAAGATTCTGACTGTATCCCCTACATAGGAGTAAAACCGCAACCAAAAAAAAAATGGTTAGTCTTGGTTATGACATTAAACTGCATCTGAAGGTTCTGGAAATCTTGGTGGGGTGAAATATCACTTTATTGCCATCACTCCCAGGTCCACTTTGACCCAGAATGGAAGTACCTGTTTGGGTTCAATCAAAGATTCAAATAGATCTTTTTAAAAATTATTCTTATTTAATCAGATCATTTGCAAAAAGATACTCTTAAGAAACAACTAGACAAAAAATGTAAATATAAACATACTATGAATGTGATTCCCTAACCTCGAGACATAAAACATTCCTAGAGAGGTTGACTAGCCATTAAAATCAATCAATACATGAATACGAATACTATACTCTGATCCTTGACAGGAATGATAATCTATACACAATGACCACCACTGCCATCACTACAACAACAAGAACAACAATTACAATCATAAGCACCATCACCCCCATCACAATAAGTATCATTACAACCCCCACCATTACCATCACTTCAGACTGTTGGCTGGGACAGTAGAATATACCAAAGACATCTCTACTGAGAAGTAAAATCCCCCTCTCCCATGAGTGCCTTGAATATGACACTAAATCATCTTATGGTGAGGTTCCAGTCCTGGAGCTTCAAGGAATGTAAAATACTCCTTCATTGCTATTACTCCCAGATCCACTTTGACCCAGTGTGGTAGTACCTGTTAGGATCCCATCAATAGGACACATATAATTATTCAACCTTTTATTATACTTGAAACCATTTGACAGTGAATGACTGAATAATATTGAATAGAATTATTTATCATATAAATACTTTAAACCATTTAGTTTCTTGGATATAATGTTAAACTTCATCGGATGGTGAGTCTCCAATCTTAGAGTTTAGGGAATTTGGAGTACCCTTCATAACCATCACTCCCAGGTCCTCTCTGACTCAAAGTGGTAGTACTCACTAGGGTCCCGACTAGGGGTTAAATAGAACTGTTCAATCTTTTACAAGAGATTATTATTAATATCAAATAGAATTATTTGTGTTAAATAGCAATACTTGAAACCATTTAGCTGTGTGCAAATAAATGTGCTATGGCTTGTTTAAAAGTGTTACCTAAAAACTATTTGTTTATAAATCATATATATCTAATATATATCTATTAACAGGATTTGAAAGTAAATAACCTACAAGGGTTGATATGTCATAAAACACAACCAACCAACCAACGCACCAACCACCAACATTGCCACCACCATCATTATCAATATCACCACAACAGCTATAATCACAATAACCATCACCATAATCAATATCACTACCACCACCACCACAATCAATATCACCACCACCACAGTCACAACAACCACAACCACAACCACCATAATCAGTATTTCCATTATCACCAATACCACCTTCAAAGCCCAAACCACCATCACCATCACAATCACCACTGCCACTACTATCACAACAACCAAAATCACAACCAACACTACCATCACAATCAATATTACTACCACCACCACTACTATTAGTATCACCACCACTACCATCACAATCATTAGATTTCCATGGATACAGTTACTACAATTTGATCCTAGGTAGAAGTATTAATCTATACCCAATGATCACCACCAAAACACCATCCACTTACATCACCATCCCTCTTATTATGGCTATGATTAAAAAATTTACCAGTAAATACATTAAAATATTTTTCTTGATATTCTCTGTTCAAATGGCATGTGGGAGGTTCTTATATGAAATCAGATACAATAATAATCAAAAAATAATCCTATAAAAACAAACAAACAAAAAAGTCATTAAGTTATAATTACACCTTCTCAAAAACATGAACCATTGATTAGAAATCTAATTCCTACAAAGATGTGAAAAATGAAACAAGAACTTTTGAAATGATACCAACAACAGCTACAAAGATATTTCTGTAATTCAAGAAAAAACTCCAGAAAAAAGAATATAAAATTCCCAATATAAAATAAAGAGTTGTCAAAAAGAAATTGAGAAAAATCAAATCAGAAAAATCTTTCTCTATTTTTAGCTTCAGTTGCTGCTTTAATACTTTTCTGTTTCCTTTGAAGAAATAAAAATTTGTAGAAATTGTTGAAACATTACTTTTCATTTTCTCCTCGTATAACCAAGCAATCATCTCACCTGTGAAACAACAAATAACTATCACCTGACTGAATTCTTGATATCATTTTTTCAGGTGTATGAAATTCTAGATATAATCTAATCAGTAATTAAGATCAATTTTCAATTGCTAATAAGATAAAACAAGCTCTACAATCTAGTACATATTAGGCTTGTCAGTATGAAAACAGCCAAAACATCAGATTTTACTTGCATAAAAGTGTTCACAATCATAGGACTTAAACTAGACAACCTGTAAAATTGTAGGGTTCACATTGTAAGAGCAGCCAATAATGATACTGTTGCTCTTATTTGGAAGGAATAAAGGATTCTAATTAGCATTTCATAGTTAACAGTTGTCTATGATGATGCTAATGTTTCTATTTATGAAAGAGTAATGGATTCTAATTAGTATTTTATTGTTAACAGATGTCTATGATGTTGCTAATGTTTCTATTCAGGGTAAAGGATTCTAATCTGCATTTCTTAGTTAACAGTTGTTTATGATGTTGCTAATGTTTCTATTTATGAAAGAGTAAAGGATTCTAATTAGTATTTTATTGTTAACAGCTTTCTATGATGTTGCTAATGTTTCTATTTATGAAAGAGTAAAGGATTCTAATTAGTATTCATAGTTAACAGCTGTCTATGATGTTGCTAATGTTTCTATTTATGAAAAAGTAACAGATTCTAATTAGTATTTTATTGTTAACAGCTGTCTATGATGATGCTAATGTTTCTATTTATGAAAAAGTAACAGATTCTAATTAGTATTTCATAGTTAACAGCTGTCTATGATGATGCTAATGTTTCTATTCCGGGTAAAGGATTCTTATCTGCATTTCATAGTTAACAGCTGTCTATGATAATGCTAATATCAATGATGATGAAAAGAGTAAAGGATTCTTATTAGAATTTCATAGTTAATAGCTGTCTACGATGATGCTAATGTTTCTATGTATTTAGGAAAGAGTAAAGGATTTGTATTAGCATTTTATTGGAAAAAAGTGAAGACAAGATAAACTCATTCACACAAGCAAAGACATTTAAGATTTAATGTAGATAATATACATACCAGTGGTATTAAAAGGAAAAATACAGAAATATGCCTCAACAGCTAAAACTATACACATATTGTTTGATGAACAAGCAATATGTAAAAGGGGTAAAAAAATGGAAAAAAGCTTACTTGATAAGTGTAGGTAATATAACCATGTGGTTTTATCATTACCTCACAGGGTTAGAGACAACCTCTTAATTAGTCAAAGACCAGAGGTGATAAGAGGTTGAGAATGGATTTCTCAAACTGCCGGATGATGTACCACAAGGCCCCTACTGGATATGTAAATTATCTAATTCAGATAATTATTTGTTGTATTTCTACATGGGTTTTTACTCTCCTAGAATAGTCTAAAAACAAAGGAATTTGGATGATTAAAAGGTATTTGCTAATAATTGGTGTCTGTTCAGGAAAGCAAAAAATATAGGCTACAAATATTATGTCAGATAACTTTATATACATACTGATCATGCATTCAGTTATATCAATTTTTGATTTTAAAATGTTTCACTAGAAAGAGAAAAATAGCTGTAATCCTTTTTCCAGAAGAAAACAAATTTCTAAATAAATGAGTTGAACTTGTATCCAAATGAAGGCATGAAAACCAACTTCTATGAAGTCATCAGAAAACTAACCATTCGAAGACTAATCAAAATAAATAACAACAACAAAAATTAAATAAATAAATTAATAATAATAATAATAATAATAATTAGAAGAAGAAGAAGAAGAAGAAGAAGAAGAAGAAGAAGAAGAAGAAGAAGAAGAAGAAGAAGAAGAAGAAGAAGAATTGATAACACACAACAGAATACCATATGTAGGTTATGCGGAAACCGAAATGAGACAGTTAATCGCATAATAAGTGAATGCAACAAACTAGCATAAAAGATATACAAGACTAAGCATGATTAAGTGGTAAAGGTAACCACTGGGAATTGTGTAAGTGATTAAAATATGACCATACTACCAAATGGTATAGGCATACACTAGAATCTGTCCTAGAAAATGCAACATATAATTCTCTGGGATTTTGAGACACAAACAGATCCCCTAATCCTATCCAGAAAGCCAGACCTTCTTTCTTTCTTTCTTACAATTAAGTGCTGATAAAAGTCAATATAATTTTGTGACGATGAAGGAGCATGGATCAAATCCCGCCTCAAGCCCCAGAAAGGAATCTCCTTTTTTGTTTTCATTTTTATTTTTCAGTAAATGATGACTAACCAAAATACAATGAAGAAATTCAGACTCAACATAGAAAAGATGCATTTAAAGATGAATAAGAAAATTATTATATGTCAGAACTTTTCTGCGATTTGGTTCAGATAATAGATTGATAACATTGCTAAGGAATTGGGAAACTGAAGGAAAAAGCATAATTTTTTTTTTTGAAAAATGATGACTAACAAAGTCCTGGAGACCTGAAGAGACTTGCTGTCACTCAGACTCAGGCAAAAGACCACCAGCTGTCACTAGTGTAAAAAAAACTCACCAAGAGTGAAATAATAATGATAGTAAATAAAAAACACTAAAAAGTCCTAAATTAACAAATCATTAAATCAATATCATAAAACCATGTAAATAAACTTGAACACCCTTCCCAGAACATTCCACAAAATAGATTACACTTGCCACAGTGCCCAACAGAACAGTTTATAAAGAGATATCCACTATCAATAGAGTTTTACGAAGAATGATAAAAAGCCCGGATATCTTTGATTTAGAAGAAAATTGATTTTTATGAAATATTAGTCAGGGTATACTAATCTATAAATGATACTGTATAACATCCACATAGCACCCATCCCCTTATCTTAAAAGAATAAGGGTTGAGTTGATTACTCATTGAACTAGTGAGTAGAGTGCTTGCCAATGACCCAGAAGACCAGGGTTCAATCCCAAATCAAGTCATACCAAAGACTCAAAAAATTGATACTTGATACTTCCTTGCTTAACACCCAGCATTATAAGGTACGCATCAAGGGTAAAGTGGAGCCGTCCAGGGAAAGGAGTAGTGCTCTCCCCTACAACTCGGTGTTGTAGCTATTGAAAAGGGAGCCTTTGGGTCACCCTCAACTCTGGTAGCCAACTTTACTTTTGATTGCCTTGTGCCTGAGGCACTCCTGAAATGGAATGCCAATGGACCTGAACAATTTTCGCAACGCTCGCTCAGGCTTGTTTCTTAACAGGCACCTGACATTAACTGTCTTTGAGTCACATCCAAACAATGTTGAGGATTTTGTCAAATAGCTTGCAAATAGACCTGACCAAAACGTGAACTCTGCTCACCGTTTCTAATTTCCAGACCAATAACCATCACACAGCATACTCTCTCCTCCATAAAAATTTCTACTAATTCTTAATAAACTAACAAGATATTCTCCTGCCTGGTTGGCAAGGCTAGGAATACATTGACTGTGTCCTCTGCAAAGAGTTAAGATCCTTCCCACAAAAAAGTGTCCTGATTTTTGGTTAGTTGTTTGGGTTTTATGGCATATCAACAATAGTAGATTATTTAATGCCAAATTCATTTTTATACATATTATCAGTTCTATTCCAAACAATTCTGTTTACCATTATTAGTACACAGTTTAATTGTCAAAAAAAATTCTATTTCAAGCAATTCAGTTTAGTCAAACAGTTCTAATTCAAACAATTCAGTTTAGTATAAGTATAAATTTTGTTTACACACAGTTACATGTCAGAACAGTTCTATTTCAAATAATTCAGTTGAGCATAAGTACAGCTTCAATGTCAAAAACAGTTCCATTTCAAACAATTCAGTTTAACATACAAAAACAGTTCCATATCAAACAATTCAGTTTAGCATAAGTACACTGTTTAAATGTAACTACACCATTTAATTGTCAAAAACATTTCTATTTCAAGTTATTCAGTTTAGTCAAACAGTTTAGCATAAGTACGTAGTTTAGATGTCAAAACAGTTCTATTTCAAGCAATTCACTTTAGTATAAGTACACAGTTTAGTTCTATTTAACCCATAGATAGGACCCCATTAGGAGCTACTACTACGTGCCAGAGTGGATCTGGGAGCAATGGCAATGAAAGGGTACACAGCATTCCCCAAAGCTCCAGCATTACTGGAACCTCACCATCAGATTGCTTAGTGTCATATACAGGACACTCGTTTGGGGGTGGTATAACCCCTCTGCCGAGATGTAGTCAGCTGACTGGGAAAGTGTGTCCTGAGTAGAACTCTAAACTATATGTGATGGTAAGACTCCAGTTCTGGAGGTCTGGGGAGTGTGAAGTATCACATTATTGTCATTACTCCCAGGTCCACTCTGGGGTGGAATCACATGTTAGGATCTCATCTCTGGGTCAAATAGATCTGTTTGAAAATGTAGTGTTACAGAGAAAGAGAGAGAATAGAGAGAAAAGCATACAAGAGAGAGAGAGAGACGAGTGAGGAAATGAACGCAGAATAACCCCCAAGTGTATTGGTAGAAATGGGTCTGATAGGGGACAAGGAAAAACTCAACCCAAAAGAAGATAAGGGAAGAATTTAGTTCTCGACTAACCATGGCACCATGAGGACCATCTGAAAAAGTTAGCAGACATTTCTTTAGGTTTGGGCAGAAAATAAACCAGCCTGCCCTCGACATTAAACAAGACTTCAACAGGCAAGCCATAGCGCTGAAGAATGGAAAAGCTGCAATATTCCCTCTGAAAAAGACAAGGAAGGGACCATGAGTATAAAGACTCCCATGATAAAGGGAATAAAAAACTGCTAGCTATCTCCAGATAAGTCTCGTATGTTAAATCTCTTTCTCTCTCATTAACTTTTATATTCGACTGAAAATTTACATGTAGCATGTGACACACAAAAAAGAAAATTTTAATTGACTGGACATTCCACCTTTCATCTAGTCCATATTTGCCTGTGCTTCCCACCAGACAAGGCTTGACACAAGGTCAAAAGCCCAAAGGCCGATTAAAGTGGGGATAAAGGGAAGGGGGGTCGGGAAAGAGCCGAGGCTCGAACCCTGCTGATCTGTGTTGCTCATCGGCTCACTTAGTGCAATGTGAGCCTGATGAGCCAGGTGGATTCACGGGCCCAAGGATACGTCCGGGCACGTATGCAAGTTTACGGCTTTAACTAGACGCGAGGTCTAGTGCTATATAAGGGGTTCCAAAGGAGACAAAAATGCAGCTCGCCCACCCGGAGGTAGCCTAGTCGAAACTAAGAGCCTTAAAGGCCTCAAGTCTGCCATTGTTCCTTTGTGGAGCCCAAACGGGCTCCAGAGAGCGTCTGGAGACCTCCATCCGCCTTTCATCTAGTCATTCATATTTGTTTCTTTGTTTATTTGTTTGTTTATTTGTTTGCTTTGATAATAAATGCTCCGTTTTCCTATCTTAACTTTGAGTCCTGTTTGTCTCCTTCCATCCTTGAAGAACAGAGCTGAGCAAAATGGATATCTGCCTGCTTAATTTATTTTATTTTTTTCTAATGAATATGCAATTGGATCTCTGGGGAATACACTATACGTTTTAGAAGCTCGCACGTGAGTGCTCCAGAAGGGTGTTTATTCTCCTTGCGCCAAGAAAATTCTATGAACTCGAAACAGTATTTGATCGGAATACTTGATGCAAATTATTTGAATTAAGAAAAGTTACTTGAAGCTATTATTGTTTATTATGGGTTATTATTAATTACTTGAGACCTTATACCTAAAGGGGTGTCCTTGTAGCGTATTGGTTAAAGCTCTGGTGTATAGAATCATAGTAATCGGGTTCGAACTCCAGTTGCACTATTACATTCACTTTCGGACGAATATCCTTGGGAAAGGTATGAACCCCCTTATCCTCCCATCTATGGGTTTAGATAACATGACTGCTGTTCTTCTAGAAGGATGGCTTTAGCATTAAATAACCTATGAAGGTTGATATTCCATTAAACAAAGAAACCAAACTATATACTTAAACCATACATATTGCAAACAAATGACTATAATTTGATAAAAATAATTACTTGAAACCATATAATTGTCTATAAATCATTATTAATAGATAGTTTAGCGAAGGCAATTATAATTATTTTTAGCGTGGAAATGTTGCAATGTGCGTGTGTGTTTGGTTACTTCCTCGCTAAGTTTTAAAAGTAAATAAATGAGAGAGTTGAAGAAGTAAGACGATGCCGTAAGGTTTTATATGAAGGTTTTAATGGCAGCATGGAATAAAGGGTTTACGTTTATGCTGCGAGTCTCGTTGGAAGAAAAGAAGTAAAGAAACGAAATGAAGTTGTTATAGAGCTGAGGAAGCATTTTAACAGCTAAATGCCTGAGCGAAAAGTGCATCGTTAGGTTAAGGCATTGTTGAATTTATGAGGGAGATATGTTCGCCATACTGTAGCAAAAGTCGTGTTTGCTGTTTGAGGACAGAAACGATGTAGTCGCCCATGGATTTGTGGTTCTGGTTGTTTCGGGGAGAAGCATGAATGTCTCCAGAAAATGTTGCCCAGAGATGAAGTAGCTTGGTGTCGGAGCGGAATTTTGCATCGCAGTTGACATAGCCAATACCGGAGGCGACTAAGAGTTGTTCCTGTGTGTGGCGTATTGAATTCATCTAATTCATCTTCAACTGGGAACCCTAGGTCTAAGAGAATAGACGCAAGGGGTCCATGAATTAGACGGCTTCCCTCATGATGGTGTGATGCTACTGCTGCTATTGAAGAGTAGACAGTAATACGTCTGTCCTGAACGAAGAAGTTCTGAGAAAGGAAGTGTTTGGCAGCTTCCCCAATTTGTGCTGCCTGGAAAGATGATCCGGATGAATATGAAAAGTCATCTTGATTGGGTGAAATTATGCGTTGACCCTAACGGTCGAATTAAATTACGCGCCAAACAAAAATACGAAATTCTTTCTGCTACAATAGTAATAATTGAAATCATACACCTGTGTACAAGTTATTTGTATTAGATAGGAATAGTTGATATCATGTAACCGTGCAAAAAAAATCTTAAGAAACAACTACACCAAAAATGTAAATATAAATGTACAATGAATACAATTCCCTAACTTTTAGACATAAAATTACCCATGACAGGTTGACATGCCATTAGAATCAATCAATCAATTAATCAAGAAATTCTCACTATATTGTTTCTTTTCTTTTTAATTCAGGTGAGATGCAAATGTTGACAACTCACCAAAGCACATTTAAACAGTACAAAGGAGATCATCGCTCTGCAAAGATTGAACGCAAAGCAGAACTAAAAGTAGCCACTCCTCAGAAATTCACAAGCCAGACACAATTCCAGCAGGATTATCCTGGATTTAAAGGGCGGCAACCTGCACCTGCCTCCATGATAGAACCCCCTCGAACATCAGTGAAACTTGCATACAATGACAGGTAAAACAAAAACAAAAAAATTTTCTTTGAACTTTAAAAAGATAAATTCTTTTAATTTTAAGTAATGGATTTTGTGTTATTGTTGATGAATAAGTTGTTACAAAAATACACAGGTGCTGTTGGCACAAAAAATCATCAATTTTAAAAAGTTCAGAAAATATCAATTATCATCGGATTTTTTCTTTATTTCTGAAATGAAGCTTTGTTATTATTATTCACGACATATTGCGAACTGCTATACTCATCTTAGTTAGGGTCCTATAACCTGAATACGAAACTAAACTGCATCTGATGCTTTAGTTCTAGAGCTTTTGGGGAATGTGGAGTACGCCTTCGTTGCCATTATTCCTACGTCCACTCAGACAAGGTGTGGTAGTTGTAGATGGGTGGAATAGAAATATCTAATCATTTACAATAACCATGGTTAAAGTTGCCATGCTTTAGCGCTGCGAAGTCGAGCGAACGGACAGGGAAACTGTGGCTAAGGCTGCGGTACCTTAGCGCTGCGAAGTCGACCGAACGGATTGGGAAACTGGCCGAAATGGTTAAGACCGGGTGGTCTTATTGTTCTCTTCGTGTTTGCCTCCAGGCCGTCTGCTTCGACGAGTTCGTGAGAACTGTCAGAGATACTCCAACACTAATGATGGAGACCTCTAATGGTTCTTAAAAGGATATTTTCGCATGCCTATATAGGTGTAAGGTGAATGCGACCATGAAATGCAGAATTATGCCTTAAGAGCTTCGCTAACACACCAGGACTCTAGATAATCATACCAACGGGCGAGCTGATATATTTGTCACTGCCTCCCACCAGACAGGACTTGACACAAAAGTGACTCAGCGGAAATTGGGAGCCTTAAGGCCTCAAGTCTGCCTTTGTTGGACTGTGCCGTACCAACAGGCGTGCCGATTTGACTGCTGAAAGGGGCTTGTTTATTCAGAGCGAAAGCTGTAGCAGGCTATAGGGCCGCATGGACAGAGAGTTTGTCTATAAAACATAGAAGTGTAAATACAATCCTACTTTAGCCTGAAATAGGCTTCGAAAGATAATCCACTTTATTTTAATAGAGTGGCTTTCGAAAGACGGACACAGTTAATGTTGTTTAAAAATGTAGATTTTTTCTTTCTTCGCTGTTACGGCAGGTAAAGGTTACAGATGATTTCATCTTGTCCGCTCGTAGCCGGACGTAGCGTTTTTCAAGGGTTTTTTAATGATCTGATTTGTTTAGGTTTTTTGACTGGTCACGATAAAATAATCCTAAAGGGTTGATATGCCATAAAACACAACCAACCAACTAATCTCGATTGCTATACTTATGACATTTTAGCTGCTGTACTTTCCAACCTTCTTCAGGTGCCTTTTGTTGTGTTGGGTAACTTACCAGGAATTCCAAATTTTAGCCTTTATTTGAATCATGGTAATAGACTGTTCACATCTTGCCATCGTGCTTGGAAGTCGATTGAGTATGACAAAAGGTACCTCAAGAAGGCAGGGGAGTACAACAGCGGACATTTTATGAGTTATGGGGCTATAGGGGATTTACTGTATTATTTGGTTTCATTTCGTAGGTTGAGATTTGTGAGTTGTTGGTTGTTGTAGTTTCTGAGTCCATTATTCTCTTCTTACCCCATTTAACTTGGTGTCTTCTTTGTCTGTAGAAGGCTACCAAAGAATCACTGAAGGAGAGAAGGAGACGAAGATACCTTTTAAATTTCAACTTTATTTTAG
The DNA here is from genome assembly GCA_963585895.1 of Sepioteuthis lessoniana. Lineage (NCBI taxonomy): Eukaryota > Metazoa > Mollusca > Cephalopoda > Myopsida > Loliginidae > Sepioteuthis > Sepioteuthis lessoniana. The sequence continues at coordinate 119,604 of CAUZXS010003405.1, forward strand.
GGTTTAAAATGGCTATTCTGTAGCGAGATGTTTTCCTGAACTAATAGACATAGTCGTGTTTCCCAAACAAGGCGTTGAAATATATTAATCATTTTCGGTGGGTAAGGAGTTTACAGTCTGTGGTTATATTCAGTAGGTGTTTTTATGAGGTCTGTTAGCAGAGATGGCTGCTAGCAGGAGAGTTCTTTTGGTGAGTTGTGAGTTTGAAAGTCTGTCCCGTTGTCTCGTAGACATGTTCAGCTAAGGCTGCTACTGATGGAAGAGTGAGCCAGCGTGCCGCTAAGTATGATCTTCCCTACCAGCAGCAGGAAATAAGTTGTTCTTTCCAAACCAGTGGTCACTGCTGAATGAGTTTCTCTTTAGCACATGTAGGCCCTTTCTTTAGGCATGTGCCGTTCCTACTTCTTGTTAGGAGCTTCTGGCAACTGCTACCTCTTGAGTTCATTTTATTCTATTCCTATTATTCTTTTTTATTAATCTTGTTATATAGCAGGATTCAGATCTCTCCCGATTTACAATTTCATTGAAAACATACACGTGGCTGGAGAAAGGTAGCATACGACCGGATGTTAGCCTGACAGCTGCTGCCGAGACAATGATTAAAATGTGTCTTTGCGCAAGAGGCTCCGCGCAGGGCTTCCGGGCGAGAATGCAAGAAATTAATTCACATTAACAAAATACCCTTTTTCAGCCAATCTTCCCTCTAAAAAATTTCCCAGGACCGACTTGATCCAAAGGGTAGCTATTTAAGCAGCGAAAATCTTCAAAGGCGTCAGACTGGTCTGTCGAGGCTTGAAGGGAAGAACACGCTACGGCCATAAGAACTCATCTGAACTCTGACGGATTTTTGACACACCACCTGCAGTGAACGACTACTGACTTAGCTACAACGCCCCCCCCCTCCACGACTGCTACAATCACAAAGATCATCTGATACCCTTACCACCCTTATACCACCTTACTCACTGAGTGAGTTTCTTAACTTATACCATACATGACCGTCAATGAACTCTGGCTTCACACACACACCACGTTCACTCTTTCACTTGATATTGTACGCTACAAATTTGTACAGTTGATTCTTCGCTTTATTGCCTTGTTTTACCTTTTTGTTAATATAATTGTTTAAAAACTTTCAACCTGTGTTTGTCTCTTCCTTGCTACCATACGGTAAATATAACAATCTCCACAGAGTATAGCAGCCAAGATGAGGATAGCGGTCTACAATATGTAGAGAATAATTTTCAAATTTTAATAAAATTTTTGGTACTTCAGTAACAAAAGGTAAAGTTTTCACTTGAAATTTTGATGTCCATATGTTTTGTTTTTTGGGAGTTTTTTGTTGTTTCTTTGTTGTTGTTGTTGTTTTTTTTCAGTATGTCAACACCTCCCAAAAATTAATTTAACTTTTTAATTAATGATATGCAAAAATATGATTTTTATATTTTTTAGAAGATGTAGGAAGACACTAAATATTTATATCCCTCAGAAAGTGGGCATGTTTGTTGGGAATATGACAGTCCCTGAAAATCATTCTCACTGTTTTTTGCCTATGTTCTTTAAACAATTAACAGTAAAATAAATTTGGCTATTATCATTTTACAATCCATCTTCATCATCAAGTAAGCCTTTTTTTACCGTTTTTGTACCCCTTCTTCAAATTGCTAGTTCATAGAACAATATATGGATATTTCTTTCTATTGGGACATGTTTATTGATTTTTTACAATACAACTAACATGCCTATTATTAAATGTTTTAATGAGATTAACTTGTCTTTACTTTCATTTATTTAGTGTTAGTATATCATGGATCATTGGCTTAGTTGACCAGCTCATTGGCTTAGTGGTAGAGAGTTCGCCAATGGCCCGTGTAGAGAAGAGGAAAATCTCGTATTTTGTTTTGGCGCGCTATTTAATTCAACACTGAATTTCACCCAATCAGGATGACATATCCTATTCAGCCCGGACCTTCATTTCCGGCTAGCAAAACGGGTGAGCGGCCAAACACACTCTCTTCAGCTTGAGACAGCGACCAGAACAGACGTGTCTCTGGTCGCCCCTGCTTAGCGATGCTTTTTAGCTAAACAAGCCACCCAGTGGGACATCTCACTGTGGCTTTAACCCTAGCAGCAGCAACATGGACACTCAACGAGGGAACCATCTAATTTATGGATTCTTTGCGTCTAATATATTTTAGACCAAGGAATCCCAGTTGAATATGAATTAAATACGTTCAGCATGCCTTCCACAAGCACCACAAAAATTTACTATGTCGATCCGAGCGCCACTTCGCTCTCGACACACTAGCTCCCATTTCACCTCTGGTCCACATTAATGGAGATAACGCCTACTCTCCCCAATTACCAGACACACAAAACTACACGGTGACCTTGAATACTTCCCTCACACGTCCAACAACACGCTGCCATCTCAACATCCCGCTAAACCATTTCGTCTCAAACATCCAACAAGCCTAACCACCACGAGTCTTGCAGCACCAAGAACAAACCGCCTCTAAGCTGCAAATAAAGAATTTTCGCTGTTGTGTCTTGTTAAAGAATAGTTTCGCAATTCATTTGTTGCCTTAAAAAATATAGCGCTAAACAAATAACAATCTCATAAACCGCTAAACCCGGGAGAATGAAGTTCAATCTCAGGTTGAGTCATACTAAAGACTCCAAAAGTGGTACTTAATACCTCCTTGCTTAACACTCAACATTATAAGGTATGTTTCAATGGTAAAGTGGAGCAATTCAGGGAAAGGAGTAGCGCCCTCCACTACACCTCAGTGTAGTAGCTATTGAAAATGGAACTTTCGGGTATCCCTCAATAACAGTCACTAACTTATATTACAGATATAAATAAGTAAAGTTAGCAACCTTAATCGAGGGTGACCCGAAGGGTCCCTTTTTCACAAATGCTAATATTGTTCTTTGGTGAGTGGGGACTTAAATAAATATATTTCCTACATCTAAGCAACTCAATAAAAGTAATTCATTGGATAAATCTATTTTGGTTACTTTTTTTCTTGAATTGAAGCCTTACTTTTGTGATTTAAAAAAAACAAGACAATTAAAGTAAATATCGCTTTACTCAAGGCAATTTTTCACATGTTTCTTTTTTTCATATTCTAACTAAAAATGAGGTCAGTAAAAAACAAAGAATCATATTCATCTTGGTTTTTTTTTTCTAGAAATTGAAAATTCTTTTAAAAATTCTTTTATTTCATCGAAGAGACAGAGATTTTATGATTTAAAAGAGACAATGTTTAATAAATAAATCTAACTAAAATGGGGGAAAATACTTCATACAACTGTATCACAAATGTTCTTTTTTTCATATGTGGCTTTTCATTGGATGATATCTTTTGTATGGGGGCCTGTTGTGTTATAAATCTTTTTAGGGGCTATAACTCTTATCAACTGGCTAACTGATAAGATATTTTTATCATCTGTTTAGAAAAATTGTCAGTGTATATTTCTTTATATTCTTTGTATATTTTAAATGTTTTTTTTTCAGCAAGAAATTTCTTACTTTAAAAAAATTGGATTCTGCAGATATACAATTTAAGAGACATAATCATTAAGCAAAAGACTCAAAATGCAATTAAGATTTTATATATGTCAGCAAAAGATTTCTGAGGGTTTTTCAAAGGAAATATGTTTTATGTAAGTGTAATTTTTACTGTCTTGTTTTGGTTCAGATTGTTCATCCTAAGTCATACGACTACCCTTCACAAAAACTAAGGAATTAGCACACTTAGGTGTTCATCTTGTTTTTATTTCTATCAATCACTAAATAAGCTAATAACGGATAAGATACAAAACATTTTTATGTTACAGTAAATAAACTAATAACTCATAACAGTCAAAATATTTTTATTTAGCAGTAAATAAGCTTATAACAAATAAGATGCAAAACATTTTTATTTAGCTGTAAATAACTAATTACTGATAAGAGTCAAAATATATTTATTTGGCAGTAAATAAACTAATAACAGATAAAATGGTAAACATTTTTATTTAATTACTGAACATTCTGGCTTTTTAACATTTATTTTAAACAAACTAAACCAAGTTATTTAGATTAATGGTATAATAATTGTTTAAAAATAATAATTATGATAATTTTTTTCTAAATAGTATTGGTAATCCTTGTTGAATTAATTAAAAATACTAATACTGGTTTACTTAACTTAAATAGTACCAATCAAATAGTGGCTCCACCATACATCTTAAACTGTGGTCCTGTCATACTTATCTAAAATGATGGTCCCTCAAGATATTAAAAATAGTGGTCTTCATGGTACTTATTAAAAAGGATGGTTTCATAGTAATGATATAAGATGTTAGTCCTGTGGTACTTATTAAAGATGGTGCTCCCATGATACTAATTAAAAATGATATCCTGAACAACTTAATTCAATTTCAGTTCCTAGCATTCAGTTGCAATTGATATCAAAGAAGACTTATATAAATTGCTGCAACTTTGTGTTAGACATATTATTTTGTCAATGAAATTATTCTTTTCCCCTCAGGATAAGTTGATTCCAGCCATTCTATTTTAAAACTATTTTATCTCTTTATATTCTGAGAGGGGTTTTTTTCAGCTACACTTGTTGTTTCTTGGGCACCATTCTATAAACCCTTTGCGCCATCTGTTATCCACCCTTCTAACTAAGTGTCCTGTCATTTACATTTATGTTGTTTTATAATTTCCATAATATCTTTTTATGTCGGTTGTTTCTCTGATTTGTAACTTTAAATAAAGTTTATGAACATGGTACAGTGTACAGTTTTCATTTCAGTATTTTATGAGTTTTTTCTTTTTACTTTTTTTTTTTGTTTATCAGCTGAGATCATGTCACAACATTTATTCTTCAGGTTCTTGTCTCTCCATTTTCCTGTTTAGGAGAAGTTTTGAAACTGAACAACGGTCCATTTACAAGGGACATGACACCAGGCAACATCCAATGAGGCAGTCCTTCAAGAAGGAACCAGAAGAATATGTCCAACCCACCATAAAACTAGAATCTCTATCATCACAAATGGTAAGATTGATTCCAGACAATTACTTTTACACAAATTCATTTTTCTTTACTTTATGATTACAGCTACATGGCACACATTTATGTTTTATAGAAGGTTGGTTGGTTGGTTGGTTGTATTTTGCAGCATATCAACTCTTGCAGGTTATTTCATGCAAAAATCCTGTTTATACATATATATTAGATATGCATGATTTGTAAACAAATAGTTGGTACGTAACAATATTTAAACAAACCAGAAAACATTTGTTCCAAGCATAGCTGCATAATAATAATAACAATAATAATAATAATAATTATTATTATTCAATTTAACAATCATTTATTTGCACACTGTTAAATAATTTCAAGAACAATAAATGATTAAATATTTCTATTTGACCAACAGATTAAACTCTAACAGCTACTACCCAACTGGGTCAGGGTGGAACTGGGAGTAATGATAATGAAGGGGTACTCCACATTCCTCAAAGCTGCTGGGGTGAAGCTTCACCATCAGATGCAGTTTAGTGTCATATCCAGAACACTTGTTGGGGCAAGCCTTACTCCTCTGCAGAGATGCAGTTGATATTATCTACTGGCCCAGCCAACTGGACAGTGTTTTATGGAAAGTGGCTTTGCAATAGTGTTGCATATTGACTTCCGACCCAGCCAAGCTGTCAAAATAGGAAATGCACCTGTGTAAATAACAGGCGCATCCGGTCGAGGAATATCAGGATATTATAACCTTGACCGTGGATGGGTTGAATGAGCGCGATTTGTGATGCCCACAAGAAGAAGGTGGGCATTGAACGATTATATAACCCGGGTGAAGATAGGAAGTCAGATGAGTTGGGGTTCAGATGAGTTAGAGATCGGATGAGTCGGAGAGAAGATGCTGGATTGAGGAACATGTCCCAGAGAGGCTGGGCCCCCAGGCCACCGGTTGAGCAGCCCAGGAGAATGGGAAAGAAACGCGGTTATGGCCAATAGAGTAGGGGTCAATATGTTGCAGTTCTGTTCGGTCTCCAACTCCCTCTCACACACAACCTTTTCAATAAAGTGAGAGGTATATTTTTCGAAAGAACTGTGTCGCTCGTCTTTATTATGTCATCGTTATGATTCTGCATACAGATGTATATGTATTATGTGGCTATACAACAAGAACAAACTAAATTAATAGTTCTAAGAATGTAACTTCTTAAATATGAAAGTTTTATGATGATACTTTAGGTATAATAGAATTATAATTAAAAGTCACCAAAAACATCAGGTGGGGAGTCACCATGGCATTGTGGCTAATGTGCTAGACTGTAACATTATTGTAAACAATTTCTAACCCCAGTTGCTCAATCATGTTCACTTTTGGACTAATAGTCTTGGAAGAGGCGTGAACTCTCTTATTCCCCTAATAATGGATGAAACAGTACCATTAGTGTTCTTCTACAAGGATGGCTTTGACATTAAATAATCCACAAAGGTTGATATCCCTTTTAAAAAAGAAACCAAAGCTAAGGCACCAGAGTAACCATAAGTAGGATGAGACACAAAGTTAATGTCTTGTGGAGTAAAGCTGGTTTGAACTTTGAATTTTCTTTCTCTTAGACTGGTTGCCTTACCAATGTGAAATAGGAGGAGTCCCCATGGCTTAATGGCTAAAGTGCCGGACTGCAGGCTCAAAGTGAGTTTGAACTCCAGTTGCGATTTACATTCACTTTTAGACTCATGAGAAATGTAAGAAGTCCTATATCACCCCGGCTATAGGTTAAATAGTAGCACTGTCGTTCTTTTAAAAGGATGGCTTTAAGCACAGAAAGCAAACCAAGGTGAAATAGTCCAGTCTACCTTACTATTTACCCATAGCAGAGAGAGGGAGAGATGCCTTTTTAAGGGAGCCATGTAAAATGAGTCTTTGGTAGGATTGGATGATTCCGGCTCACTATAGTGGACCTTTCTGACAAAGCAGTAAGCATTGTACATAAGGTAACTGAAGAATTTGGCATAAAAGTATCTTGGCAGTTAGTGCTACCTTTATGTGAAACAGGGCTTCATGTATGTTCTTCTTCTGTTAAACTCCTCATTATCTAGAAAAACCCAAAAAGCCAACTTTTTCAAAACATTCACCTTGTCTCAAATTGTTAGACTTACGCGCACGTGGTTAATCAAATGTTACGAGTGCAGAGAGGAGAGGGGTGTTTGGTGATTTACGGCTTAGTCGCTTCCTTCAAAACGGAGAAGTGGGTGATGTAGGGTTTCGCGTTTTGTCTCTCTCTCTCTCTCTCTCTCTGAGTTGGGGTTCTAGTCTGTGGGGTCATCTGCCTTCTTTGGATCTGGCTCCACTGTCGAGAAATTAGTCTTTTATAGTGTTTTTCTCTTCTGATCGGATCAATTAGGTTTTCTTTGTCTGTTACCGCGAAGGTCACAATTAGCCGAAAAATTTTGATTATTTTTATTTTTTAACAAATTTCATCGGCATTTCGCTATGCGCTGATCGTATGTGTAGAAGGTGTTTTTATTCAATCATTTACGCCTTTGTATGCTACAAATATTGGTGACTCCAACGGGATTTATGCAACCGTCTGTCAATTTAATCTTCAAAAATCAACACTGAAACTCAGGCTCAGTTTACAAAAGTTCGGAATGAAACACTCGAATCTCGCAAGCATTTTCAACGCAAATGAGCTTCTCTTTAAATAAAACCAAAATTTTATCCTGCATTTTCAAAATAGATAGCCAGTAATCAACATGAATCTGGATACATTCTGGTGATCTGCGACATAGTTGAAAAGCGGCATATTTTTTGGTACTTACAACAATTTGACCGATGGCTCTTTCAACACAGCTATTACTGACCATAAATAAAAAAGAATCAACTTATGAAAAAATTAAAAACAGACTCAAATCAAAGATAATCTAACCTACATGCTAAAAAGAATTGAACCTGAACGTATCATAATGGAACTTTCATCAGAAAACAAAAACAGAAAAAGTTTAAAAACAGACTGATAGGCAAATTTTACTAGTATGACGTCGGGAATAAAAGAAAAAGTATAATGGGCGGTGCCTAAAATATTTATCCCAGGACGGAAGTTTATTTTTTGCACGTGTGACGTCGGGGCAGTCTGGCACTTGATCCCTCGCAAAATAAGTCCTAGTTAAGATTCCCTTTTTGGGCGTAGGGGAACTGGCAGATAATGTGGGGGTTAACTGACCGCCGCAGGCAAGGGGTTTCCATTTTTCACGTTACACACACCCACCAGACCACTTCGTCTTCTTACTCCTAGGATAATGGAAGATATAGGCCTCTAGGTTTAGATATAATATTATTATTTATCGTAGTCGACAATTCCAATTTCCCGTGTAATATTTTTAAAGGTGAATAGGACATTTAGCGAGAATAAACTGAAGCGAATGAAGCTGAAAAGAAACATTCAAAAGAAGGCAACTCGATAGGCAAACAACACAACGAATAAATTTTGACACGAGGGGATATTTAAAACATAACAAGGTTTTTAATACGTGCAGACCAAATAACTATTTCAGATGCCGGTTATATTACCAGCGGACAATATCAAATACAAATGTCTTTTTTTCGTTTTCTTTTCTTTCTTCTTTCTTTCTTTTCTCTTGAACCTTGCAAAGGTAGCAAAGTCCACTCTTATGTTCACAGTTTATAAAATGAATCTTTTCATTCCATTTCTCTTCTTTTCTTAATCCATATAATTCTCTATATGCTTCTTTCTTTAAATTGAGAGGGAGAGCATACAATTGCAATACTTAGGAAGGGTGGAGAAAGAAAACGGTTTTAAGGTTTACTTAGCTTTTTCGACGGGTTTCTTTGCAGAGTATTTTCTTTAACGGGCTAGCGGGATTCTGTAGAGCTCAGCTTGAAGGCATCGGTTATCTCCTATCCAAGAACTCTATTTCTGTTTCTTCTCCCGGAGTTTTGGCATGAGATTCGCCCGTCCTTTCACGGTGACCTCCGTCCGAAAAACTGAATTCTTTATTCCTATTTCCGCTGACGAAAAGGGTGCTACTTCCGGCTTTAGGGTTCTGGCCAATCATTTGGCCTCTTTCTTCTTCCTTACCCTGTCATGTGATTCATTCGGGCTACTATACTGACCTCTATGTCCCCTTCTCTGTCCAACCGGTTACAGAGTGTAAGCAGCTCCTGGCTTTCATTCTGACCTGGATTCGTTACTTCCAATTAACAGTCCGGCCGAGGAATTGACCTACATTCTTTATTCCTCTTTTAACGATCAATATTTGAGGTCTGTTAATTCAAACACGGAGGGGTATAGGGAAATTGATCTCAACTCTCTCCTCTCAGTGGCAGACCACGTGACATTAGCCTATTCACCTCAAGTAGTATGTACATTTTCTTTAGTTATTCTTATTGTTCTGTTAAATTGATAAACATTGAAGACTTTGGTTTGTTTCGATATATACCAATATCAATCCAGAGGATGAATATTTATGGGAAATCAACTGATTTCCATACTAAAAGTGTTAATTTTTGTACAAAATATAGGCTCGAGAAACTGTAATTTTGAGTCCGTATTTTTGCATTTATTGACCAATGAGCACTTATCAATTAGATTTAAAATTTCTTGAGATACTTTGCAGATGACAATTTTTGATTAGCCTTGAAAAATTTGACCGATCAAAACACGAACTAATTTGAGAAATCTTTTCTCTCCCAGATTGTTAAAAATACATTTTTAATTAAGTAGAACCAATGATAAATCAGCAACTTTATCATATAATTTTGAGCCTACCTTATCTTATAAATAGCGAAGAAATAGATTTTTTTTTTTTTGTAAGTAAGGAATTATTCTAAACTTACTCAACTACTTTTTGGCTTATTTCTTTTGAGTGAAAACTTAACATTCTTTACTTTCAAGAATGCATTTAATTTCAACATCGCTTAACTATCTGAAATTGAACTATGTTGGTCTTTACATCCTTTACAAGCAGCAGCAGCATAATAGATATTAGGCATAAATACATTTTCTCTCCTACGTAGTGACACATTCCCACACAATAGCTTTTACACACACAAAATATATCCCTTAGATTAGGCTAAGAAAAACTGCAATATTTCATTCATGAAACTCCATCTTCTCTTTAAAACTATCTGCACTCTGACGAATATTATTTTTGCTTACAAGAAAAGATTTTGTAACTTCTATTTTTCAACAAACTTTTCTCTCAATTTTAAGAAATAAAACTTATTAATTTGTAAATCGGTGTTTTTATTAAATCACTTTCACCTTTGTCTGCCACACACACACACACACACATATATATATATATATATAAAGAGATAGATAGAGAAATCATGGATAAAAAAAGTAAGGAGTGCAAATGATAGATATAAACCTATCTTTATTTTATTTAATAATTAAATTAACTCCAGACTCCTCTAGAAAAGAATATTTTCTCAGAACTTTTAATGTCTCATGAATATAAACGGGAAGAAACATTTTAACCAAAATATAATTTAGTAACATTGCATTTAAACATAAAAATGTTTTAACAATTTCACAAAGATCCATTCATCCTTTTTTCCATTCATCTTCTTTTTCTTTTTTTAATATTTCACTTGCATCCTGCCCTCCCAGAGAGATTACAGACCAATAGATCTTGAATACACTTCCAAATTGCGGTCAGCTGTGATTGTGCCAAAAAGCAACCTAAGTCTGGCTGCCAACTGTGATGCTCCCTTTGAGAACAACACGTCCAACAAAGACTTCTTCCAAAACTGGGGTGTCAAGCCACGTTTGCGATATGGGGATATCCACGAAAACAATGAATACGTTCCTCCACAAGTGAGTTTTTCTTTTCTTTCTTTTTTTAATTCTAAATAAGTTTGGACATTTCTGGGCCATGGAATTAAATAAATAAATAAATAAATGCTTCATTAAAGAAATAAATTAATAAGAAGCAAATCTTTCAGATTTTAAATAGCAAACTATAAGAATATCTGCTACATAATATATTAACAAAATCTATTATGGACAAAAGAATACAACACAAGACCAATATTTATAAGTGGACTTTAACAGATTTGAATTCAGGGTTTTCCTTCTCCGGGACCAGTAGTCATACCAAATTCAAAAAGCCTAATCTGCCCTACTATTTGTTAATAGCTGGAGGGAGAATAGTGTAGATTAGTTTGAACAAGAGAGAGTAAAAATACCATTGGGTTAACTATATTTGAATGACTGTATATGAACTCAGGATCAATCTGAGACGATGACTCTGATAGGATGATTTCAATCAAGTGACCAAAGAGTCGTATAAGAGTGAAAGTTATCATTAGTTGGTTCTGAGTCGTCGACTAGCTCACAATTTTTCCATCCATTCAACCACTCCCCGATATACACGGGGATTATGTATAGAAGAAAACAATAAATCAAGACGAGCACAAAAGTAAAGTTTTAGTTATTTTTCTTGGTATGAAAGTTTCTCCGATTCCATAGCATGGGCCATCGAACACAAGTGGGAGTTAAGATAATAAACAAGCATCGTATAAAGAAGAAACCAGAGTATCTACCACACCTCTTTCTGAGACTTGCATTTAGCAACCACTAAAGGAGAAATTGATTATCCATATTTCTTTCCTCTCAAGTAGAGTAGCCAAACAAGGCATAATTACTATTAAACCAAGAAATTTGATGGGCACATAACGAAGAAGGTTAAGTTGTTGCGGGGCCAATAAGTATGTCGACCCCGCAAATGAATTTATGTGAATGTGAACAGCCAAAGCAAATAGGAAGGAACTAAGGTGAGATGATGATAATTACAAATGACAATTTATTTCGTCGTATTTACAAGCGTGAATGTAAATGTCCGTGGCGGTTGTATGTGTTCGCAGTTGGGCGTTCGACGAGGGTCGCTGGCGTAGGTCGAGTCGTTGAGTACAGCTAGATGTTGGATGCTGGTAAGCTGAGGTCGGTCGAGTCGTTGAGTTCAGCTAGGCGTTGTGGTCGGTGCTGGTCGTTGAGTACAGCTAGTCGTTGGATGCTGGTAAGCTGAGGTCGGTCGAGTCGTTGAGTTCAGCTAGACGTTGTGGTCGGTGCTGGTCGTTGAGTACAGCTAGACGTGGGATGCTGGTAAGCTGAGGTCGGTCGAGTCGTTGAGTTCAGCTAGGCGTTGTGGTCGGTGCTGGTCGTTGAGTACAGCTAGTCGTTGGATGCTGGTAAGCTGAGGTCGGTCGAGTCGTTGAGTTCAGCTAAGCAGTCGTCGCGGACATCTGAGGTCGGTTGAGGTTGGTAGATCGGTATCCCCGGTTATGACGGTACGTTGGGTTAACCGGGGGTGTGTTGATCTGGTCTCTGGCTCGTACAGCGGGTCGTACGTGAGTCAGGTGTTGCAGTGGTAGAACAGTCCGTAACAGCGAGTCGTTACGTGGACTGCGTAGTACCTTGCAGGAGCGTCGATGTCGGTAGATCGACATCCCCGGTTATGACGGTATGTTGGGTTAACCGGGGGTGTGTAGATCGGGTTTCTGGCTCGTACAGCGGGTCGTACGTGAGCCGGTTGTTGCAGTGGTAGAACAGTCCGTAACAGCGAGTCGTTACGTGGACTGCGTTGTACCGTGCAAGAGCGTCGAGTTCGAGGAAAGGCTAGGGCCTTGCTGGGCCCCCTAGCCGTGCGGACGTATCGGACGGGAACGAAAGCTTTGCCGTGTCAAAGCCGTGCGAGCGAGCGGACGAGAGCGAAGGCTTTGTCGGGTAAAAGCCGTGCGGACGTATCGGACTAGTGCGAAGGCTTTGTCGGGTCAAAGCCGTGCGGACGAGCGGACGGGAACGAAGGCTTTGTCGGGGCAAAGCCGTGCGGACGAGCGGACAAGTGCGAAGGCTTTGTCGGGTCCAAAGCCGTGCGAACGAGCGGACGAGAACGAAGGCTTTGTCGGGTCAAAGCCGTGCGGACGAGCGGACAGCAGCGAAGGCTTTGTCGGGTCAAAGCCGAGCTGACGAGCGAACAGGCCATGAGGCCGAGGCTAAGATGGGCGTTATCTTAGCGCTGCGCAGATAGTGAAGCCGTAGCTAAAGGCTGGACCGTGCCATTAGCGCTGTGCAGCTTATCGGACAATCGGAACCGAGGTTAAGACCGGTTGGTCTTAGAATCCGTCTTCGTGTTTGCCGCCTGGCCGTCTACTTCGACTGATCATTACTGACCAGTCAGAGATGCTCTGACCCGCAGACAGAGACCTCTTATGGTCCTAAAAAGGACCTTTGTGCATACCTATGTAGGTGGGAGAAAGGCAGGTCTACCACGAGAAGTGGGACCAACGCCGTAAGTTAAGGTGAATGCGACCGCACAGAATGCGGGATTCCTCCTTAATGAGCTTCGCCAGGAGCGCGCTGTATTTATCCTACGTCCCACCAACGTACGAATATGGCACAAGGCCGTGTTTAAGGTGGGTCCTGTCGCAGGGCCGTAGCCCAACGCGATAGGCAGTTCCAAAAATGCCTCGGACCCCGTCGGCATTCCCCTTTTCGGGGCGCCTCAAGCGCCGGGCGATAAACCCAACCCCTCCGAAGAGGGTTAAAGCCTGGGGGGAAGGCCCCCTGAGGCCAGAGGTGATGTATCCAGTGGTGGAACACACCCGACCGAACCGTGCAGCACGCAACCACAGCCGGTCGAGAGCGCCCCACCACAGGACACAAGAGAACGCTCGCCAGGAGCGCGCCGTAGTATTTGTCGCTGCCTCCCACCAGACACGACTTGACACAAGGTCAAAAGCCCGAAGGCCGATTAAAGTGGGGATAAAGGGGAGGGGAAGGTCGGGAACGAGCCGAGACTCGAACCCTGCTTGTCAGTGCTGCTCATCGGCTCACTTAGTGCAATGTGAGCCTGATGAGGCAAGCAGTTTCACGAACCCAAATGTGGGTCCGGGCACGTATGCCAGTTTACGGCTTAAACTAGACGCTTGGTCTAGTGCCGTACAAAGGGGACAAAAAGTGCAGCTCGCCCACCCGAAGGTTGCCCAGCCGAAGCTGGGGGCCTATTCGGCCCCGAGTCTGCTCTTGGTTTCGAGCGCCCATCCGGCACGAATGCCAGACGGCCCAGCTAAAAAGCCGGGGAGCGCGCCGTTTAAGCGTTGAAAAGGGCTTGCTGATATTTCGAAGGTGCTGTGACACACAGCTCCAACCGCGTGGATATAAAATTCTTTGATAAAAAATGAGTGTAGCCGTAAAGTATTTTCCTAACCTGCTATAGGCTGGCGACGACTATTAGTTCAAGTCTTATCAGGTAATTTTTGGCCGAAGTGTTTTGTGAATGTTATTAATTTCAATTCTCCCTTTTCTTTTAGCTATAACTAGATGTCAAGGTCGTTAGCAAGAAAAAAGGGCTTAGTCAGTTCCGGTCGTACTCGGATATAATCGTCCTAACTCGGGCGTGTAATTTGATATGTTTTAGGTTTATCGGCAGGTCGCGGCAAGGGTTTGTCGGCCGGTCGCGGCAAAGTTACCCTCTCCATTTTACTTAAAGTAAAAATATATAAGTCGAAACGAAGATACTGAAGGTTTTCAATTTAGAAATTTATTACAGGTTTCAGTTGAGAGGTAGCCTTTGTACTGGTCGTCGTAGTGGAAAGAAAACAGGTATAAAAGAGTTGATCAGGCATTTAGTGTTCAGCCAGTAGTTCTAAGTCCCATAGACTTTGGAGTAAGGAATAAATGTCTTCAAAATAGATAAGCAGAATAGAGATGGAATAAGGCAGCAAGGTGTCTGTGCAAAATTTGCATCACTACAGTCATATCAAAGGTTTTGCTGCTGAATAAGGCCAGGAATGATGTTGTCAGCCATAAGCTTAGTCCTATAGCAGTAGGAGAGGGAAGAATGATGATCTTCCACAGAGTTGGGAGGAATGAAATCGCTGAATGTCTGAGCAGAATTACGCGTCGCAGTAGAAATAGCAAAAGTTAGAGGCAACATAAAAGTGTTCATGTAAGTGGCGGAATAAATACATCTAATTTATATTCAACTGGGAACCTTTGGTCAAGGAGAGTAAACTCAAGGGTCCATAAATTAGATGGCTTTCCTAATGGTGTAATGGTTCTGCTGCTATGAAGAGAGAGGACAGAAAGTATGTCCGTCCTGCTCGAAAGAATCTGAGGAAGAGGGAGTTTGGCGGGCTTTCACCATTCTTGTGTTGCCCGGGAAAAATGGTCTGGACAGAATAGGATAAGTCATCCTCATTGGATGGAAATATGCGACGACCATAACAGTCAAATTAATTTACGCGCCAAACAGAAATACAAAGTTCTTTCTGCTACAGGCAAATATCTCCCGTACATATATACATAGATTTTTAAGGAGACACATGACCTAACAGTTATCATAATAGCAAATGGATACGGTTACCCAAGTCCAAATAATGAATTAGACTCTCTACATTTTACTTTTGCATTTATGTCCTTGGGAAAGGCATCTGTTCTTCCCTTAGCTATTGTGAAATAGTTGGGTAGACTCAGTTCATTAGCTTTGATTGGACAAACAATCTAGAAGAAGGAAAACTCTGAATAAAAACCATTTATACTATGCTTTAAAAATTTTACAATCTCTCATATCATGCCTATGGCAGAGGGTAGAGGTAAATACATGCATACATATATTAGAGGCAGATGTTGTGGGTATGGCAGAAGAGGTTAAACCTTCCAACAAGTAATCCATTGTTTTGTCTCTTCCATGAAGAAAAAATTGCACTCATTCACATTCATTGATGTTTACTTAATATTTATGAAGACCAAACTGTAATTGTAAGTGCAGTTATGCAGTGGGTGTAATGCACTTCAACAGTGGTGACAACAATATGAATGAAAAGCCATGTTCAACAGAGCTGTCAATTCACAAAACAATTTGGTTGGTGAAAGATGGACAACTCAAGCAACATTTTCCTAACATTAACACAGTCGCCAATGCTGTGTAAAAATGGGTCACCTCTAGTGGTGCAGATATTTACAAGAATTGCATGCAGGATTTTGCTCAGTACAAGCAAAAATGCATTGACTATAGTGATGGCTTCATGGAAAAATAATGTTTTGTAGCAGAAAACTTGAGTAACATTGTAAGCAAAAGGTACTAGGGTTCATATAGATAAATTATCAAAAAACACAATCGAAGAAAAACAAGTTGACAAAGTTTAACATCTTGTCCAGTGGGCTAGATGTAAAAAGATATACTTGATCTAGCATTGTTAGAAGGTTTGACAAATTAAATGGCTATAGAGAGAATAAACTTTGTAAACTCACAAATGGTTTGTCAATGTCCTGAGTCAATATTGAATTTTCAGGATTTACAGACACTCATGAGATGAGTGATTCCAGATAACAAAAAACTTGGATATCACTAATCTTAAAAGCTTTGATATATTAAATGGCAATAGACAGAATAAACTTTGTAAACTCACAAATGATTTGTCAATGTCCTGAGTCAGTTTGAATTTTCAAGAGTTACAGAAAGTTCTTGAAATAGATCTTTCTGACAAACAAAATTAAGTGGTTGACTTTGATCAGGTATTTTATTGCAATTGAAGATTTATTTTTCCTGAAAAACAACATCAAATTGCTATATATTTCTAACAGGAAGCAGACTATGGCTTATACCAAAAAATAATCTAATAAGCACCCTGGACTGGGTCTTGCCAAGGTCATTAGCAATCAGCCATATAAGTGATGACAGGGGTTGGCCTGACAGTGTCACCCACCAAAGGCAGAAGTGAGTGTGGGGTGTTCTATGAAACTCCCATATAAAATGATGGATGTCTTGATTTGCCCTCTCTTTTGGTGGCTGAGATTCATTCAAAACAGCATGCAATATCATTGTGTAATTCGCATCTAGCTGTTTCTTCAAGCATTTAGTTAGAGTCCAAGAGGTGCAACCATAAAGCAGTACTGACACAGCTACAGCTTGCAAAAATTCTCATTTTATTTTATCCAGGAGATCAGATTTCCATATGGTCAACAACTTATCAAGGGAAGTCTCTGTTTTACCCATGCATATGTTGACATCACTTTCAGTTGATGAGATATAGCTACCAAGGTATTTGTTGTCTATTGATTTAAGAGGGTTGCCATTTGATGAGGAGATAGCACCATCTTGATTAAAACACTTTAACTCTCTTTTATCTGAGTTCATCTAGAGACCAACACCACTTGCTGTCTGCTCCAGACTATGCAACAAAGATTCTGCTTGAGCAGATTTATTAGCAAGAAGTGCAAGATCATCTGTGTGGTCTCAATAATAATTTCTGTGGGATATAGTCAACTTTTTGCTTCTTTAGTGTGAAACCATTTTCGTTCACGAGATCTATTGTTGTTCATAGTCACAATTTTTCAAGTTATTACCATTATTTCCAAATAGTTCCTCTTCACTTGGAATTTCCCTCTTCAGTTTTTTCATGTTAATTTTTCAGGAAAAATTCCATGTCAAGACAACCACAGGAACAACCTACACTCCCAAGAAATATGAAGGTGTGACCAGTTACAGGCCATCAGATTATCTCAGTATTAAGCAAAATTCTGTCGACCAAGAGATGGTTACCAGCTACCAAACAACATATAAGAAGCCTAAAGTAAAAATGTGTCGTGCCCAAATATTTCTTATTCAGCAGGAGCTGAAAAAAAGGCAGAAAGCTAATGCTCAGGGCAAGTTAGATACATGTATAGCACGACCTTTGCAAGCACAACATCAAAAATTAGCACCTGTAATGCAAAAAGCTTAGATATTCCGCTGACATATATATATGTTGTATGAAGAAAACTGAAAGAAAATTACATATAAATAGATGAGAAAAATTTATTACTAAATATTGGTCGAGGTCCACTGACATATTTCAACAAGATTATCTAAGATATGATATTACAAAAATTTCAGGCAGAAAGTATTTTAGGTAATCTTCAGGGTGGGAATTATGAATTTAAAATAGTGGTTTGAACAAATACAGAAAAATATTTGAAAAAGATTATGTCATGAAATGTAAATTTTTAAACAAGTCAAGAAGAAACATAGCATCTATAAAAAGTTGGTTTGTATAGGTGGAGAATGAAAGAAAGAAGAAATGAGGGGAAGAAAGAAAGAAAGGGGAGGGAAAGAAAAATCATGAAGAAAAGAGAAATATTGTGGACAAATGGAGTTAGGCTGAATGTGGATAGGAATGTCGGTTCAATTATCTTTGTTAGTATAAGTTGAAATCTTTCAACACAATTTTGGCTAAGTAAGGTAAAATTTTACTGAATCCTGGACTTTGTTATATAGTGTTAAAATGTGAAATTGTGGAAGATTCTTTGATTTTACGTTTGTTTTATCATAAATGAATGTGATGATGTTTGAATGTTTGAAGTCAAATTAGTGGTTTGTGGAAATGTTGTGAATAACTGAAGTCTTAGAAAAATTGCCTGATTTAAAGTCTCTTTTGTGTTCCTTGATTTACTTTGGTAAATATAGATTTATATATAATAGTTTGAGTCAAAAGTTTTTTCATATTTCAGCCTATTTTGTATTTTAAGTATTTCAGCATCTGCTCACAAAACCAACCTTATGGAGGTATTCATTGAAGGTGTTTTGGGAAGAAACAAGTTTTACCCATAATGTACATGAGTTTATGCTTGACTGTTCAACCATTTCAAGCAATGCCTCATCGAGACTGGTGTCACCTTCCTTGGAACATTTAAAACAGCTTTGAGCCATACATTCATTGACAGTTCCTGGGCCTTCCATATCATTAATTTCTTTTGTCGCTGCCCGAACGCTTAATCTTTTTCCACAGGTAACATACTTGACTCAAACTGCAAATTTTTTGCCACTCATTATCAAAGGTATAAAATGAAAATAAAGAATAATTGTTCATGTTATATATGAAAATAAAGAATAAACTATTCAGCAATGATTGGACAACAAATTGTATCAAATTAATAATATAACATGGAGATACAAGAGAAAACCTGAAAAAATCTTTTGACTTAACCTATTATATATATATATATATATATATATATATATATATATATATATACCTTTAAGAAAACCAAAAAACAATCACATTAGGATTATAAATTTATTTCCATCCTGTTATGGGTATTGATATGAATCAATAACACCAAAAATAACAGGACTTTTTCAGATCTAATGGATAAAATAATTACAGTCAGAATAGACACAGGAGGGAAGGGCGGGAGGGGGTAGAAGAGGGATGAAGAGTTTCCTCCCCATTTGTCCATTTCCGATTTTTCTTTTTATTACCAGTTGGAATCACAATAAATAAATAAATAAATATATAAATAAATATGTATATATATATATATTTATATATATATATATATATATATATATATATATATATATATATATATATTATGAAAATAATTCAAGTATGAGTCTACCTAGGTTTCACCAAACAGCTCATCAGGATTACTCCAGCCGCAGCTATTCAGAAGAGGCGTTTGGTGAAACCTAGGTAGACTCACTCTTGGCTATGTAGGAATTATTTTTATAATATTAGCTTTATCTCATGCATTGAACACTTTATTACGTTTTAGCTAAGGTAAGTCTGTCAGTATTTTTTCTTTTGACTAGACATGTGCTGTTTGATTATTTTCAAGTAACGTGTGTTTTTGGTCTTTTCTTTGTTTACAAAATTTTTTCCCAGATATCAGTTTGTAGAATTTGCAAATTGTACAATCTGGGTTTTTTTTTCACACCAACAGAATTATAGATTAGATATAAAGATTTTTAAAAAAATAGAGAGAGAGAGAGAGAGAGAGAGAGAGATCATTTCATTTTAAATGCATACTACCATTTGAGAGGGCACTTCTGGTGGTGTATAGGCACCTCTGGTGGTGTAATGGTTAGCAAGCTAGAGGAGCAAACCTTCATGGGTGAGTTTGATTCTCATTGGGTGCCCAATTCATACGGCCTTGTGCCACACCTGAGCAAACCACTTAGTAAATTACTACTATCATTTGATATGTAAATACCTGCATAACTACATAATCTAGGCAAATGAAACTAAACAGGCTTAATGTTGAGCAAAATAAGATCTATTCATCAGTGATTCTCTGTTTAAGTTCCACTTTGCTTGTTGGGAGAGAGGGGTCATAGATTAGTCTCTTTACATAACTCCAGAAAAGAAAATCACAAGGTGTTGGATATATAATATTGTCCATAAATTAGTATTGGCCAAACAATTTTTTATAAAACACATATTTTCTCCTAAATCAAAGATACCAGAATTTTATTGTTTCTAACTTTACATTATACTGTAAAAACAAATATTATTCATTTTTTATTGCTAAACCCTACAGCAGAAAAATTTTTAACTAAACATGAAATATGTAGATGTCTAAGCACTTTTGGGGTAAAATAGTAGAAAAAGGATGACCATCTGATATGACAAAAATGAAAGTCTGTACTTTCCAAGCAAAATGCAGTAGAGTTTGGTAATAGATAATGCTTAATAATACCTGTTTTGATTGTACAATGTTCCACTTGAAATAGTATATTTATTTAATACATGTTATTCAATTTTTAAAAAGATTATTAAGGATGCACTTATTTAGGAGTGATACGGTATATAGTTTTTGTGCATTGGTCATACCTAGAATCTTACATAAAAGACTTAAAACATTTAGTATGTTTTCAATTAAAGTTAGGAATTTTTATTTTTAGGGTTTTTTTGTTTTATTTTGTTTCTTTGTTTTTATTTTTTCTTTTTTATGGTTTTTTTTTTTTTTTTGCTTGACTTCATATTTCTGAGATACAAAAAGTTAAAGTTATATTTCTATACTTGTATTTTGCTTTATAAAAACAAAAACAAAAACAAAAAACCCTGTAATTAACAGTTTTCATTGTTTTAATAATTTTGTGGCTTTCTATAAGTTTTAGCAAAAAAAAAAAAAGAAACATTTTTAATTCAATGCAATGAAAAAGCTTAAAAACAAATTTTTGAAGAATTCAAAAAAAAGAAAATAAAAATTTAAAAAATCCTCTCAGAAATAAAAATTTTTAAAAAGTATTGAATAATCTTTGTGATGTTTTTCTTGCTCATCTACAGGATGGAACGATAAATTTGTCACCCTAGAAAAGACAACATGATTCCATTTCCATTTAATGAAAACCGGTTTTCTTTTTTTGTTGCAGACCATCTTCTAGTTGGCCAGTTGTGTACAAATCCCAAGAGCAATAGGAGCCTTCTATCATGTCTGAAAGTGACACAATGTTCAACAAGTGAGATCAGAGATGCACCGCTGTACAACTCTTGCTCTCTACCAATTCAAATATTGACAACAGAACCATTGCTAACACCCTCAAAATGCAAATCCGTATGGTTCAACACTTGAGAGCACAGCTCAATGCATCAGACGACCCTTTGGAGGTGGTGGAGTGGAAGCCCAAGGCTGAGGACACCACCAGGAAGACCTGGACCAAGGAGTTCATTGAAGAGGTCCAGGCAATCATTGATGATCGCCTGGTACAATCAGGTGGCCGGTGGCAGACCCTGGGTATGGCAGCAGGACTAGGCACCGGCCCACAAGTCCAAAGAGACCCAGGCTTGGCTTCAGAAGGAGTGCTACGACTTTGTACCCTTCTCTCACTGGCCCCCGTCTTCCCCTGACCTGAACCTGCTGGACTACTTCGTTTGGTCATACGTCGAGAACATCACCAACATGACCTCCTATAACACCAAAGCCAGCCTGACCACTGCCATCTGCCCAGTATTCACCAAGCTCCCGTCGGCGCTTGTAGAAAAGGCATGCTCCCAGTTCTGGATCCTTGTCGAGGCGGTGATTGAGGCTGAAGGCGGCTACATTGAATAGATGTCAGCTCTACTACATAATCAAGTTACCTGAATTGATTTTTTCAATAAAAGTTTTAAAATAAATCTATAGTGTGGTTTTCTTTAGGACGACAATTTTATCATTCCACCCTGTACAATTTTAATGTATATTTAACTGACCCCTCAACCACTGGTAGGATGTGACATGATCAATTTCTTAAGCAGGATAAAGCTGATTTGAATTCTAAGTTTTCCTTCCCTTAGACTGGTTATCATACCAAGGCAAAAGAAAGTCTACCCTATTAATCACTCATAGCTGGGTGGAGAGCAGAGAGATTCATGTCTTTCACAATGATATCAGCACAAAGGGAAATGTAAACAGTCTCATCAAGGATTTGAACTTGAGTCACCAAGTCCATTTCACATGACAATAACCATTATGTCATACACATCTTCTCTTTTTTCTTTTCTTTTTTTTTCTTTTTTTTTTTTTTTTTGTAACATAAAGAAAATTTTGTGCTGTAACTTGAAGTAACAACAAAAAAAAACATCGATTCGTTGTGTTGAAATATAAAAGTTTGAAAAGTTCATATGATGACTTCATATCGGCTATCAATTAATTTTTTTACCAATAGAATCCAAGCATTGTAACATTAATAGAAGTGGTATGTAGACTGTAAGGGGAATGATGTTGAAAAATAAACCATGTTTGGTCACATTCCAAATGAGTATCTTGGTGAGCCTGTGAACTTTTCAGATAACCCTCATAGTTGGTGATGAATGAATACATGAAAACAGATTTGTTGAAATGAGGCATCTTTTTATTCGGTTTTGTCTTTCTTCTGTTTATATATGTATATATATAAACATATATATATATATATATATATAAACATAAGAAAAACAATATATATATATAAGAAAAAAATATATATAAATAAGAAAAACAATATATATATATATATATATATATATGTGTGTGTGTGTTTGTGTGTGTGTGTGTGTATGTATCTCATTACTGCCAGTCATATTCTTGAGGGAAAGATGGAAAGAAAGAGAGGAAGAGTGTCAGGATTATTAATATTATGATTGTTATTACTTAAAATCTAATAATCATTTGAAAAACTTGAAACCATAATTGCATGCAAATTATTAATATTAGATAAGAATACTTGAAACTATATAACTGTGTGCAAATAATCAATTATTGCTAAATAGGAAAATTGTATTGAAAGCATGTAATTACTTGAAGAGAAAATTGTTTCAACATTAAATAACCCAACAAGGGTTGACATGCTATAAAAACCAACCAACCAACCAGCCAACCAACCAACAACTGTAAAGTGCTCAGTTATGCCCCTTTGATACCAATCAAACATAACTAAGAAGTCAAGAGTGTCAAACAACTGATTTTCCGACAGAATTGAAGCAGTGACAAGATCTCATAGGCCAGACAGAAACTAGTATTCATAAAGATCTTATTAATGGGCTCAGCCAAAGTAAATCTTGTTTGATGAAAAATACAAATCTATCCATTTTTTTTTCTATTCTACATTGAGCATCAACTTTTTTTGCTTAGGCATAATGGGGATAGATTTTTTAAATTTTGTGAAACTTGAATTATCTTTATATCAAAAGTAGTACACTATCACTGACAAAATTTGGATTCTTTGTGGGTTATTTAATACCAAAATCATCTTTGTAGAGAACAGAAGTAATACTATTTAACCCATAACTGGAGTAATAAGGGGGTTCATACCTTTTCCAGGGGTATTAGCTCAAAAGGGAATGTAACAGCTCAACAGGAGTTTGACTCACTTACTTCAAGGTAATAGTCCTGCACTTCAGCCATTACACCATGCCGACTTCCCCTAACAGACACAAATAAACAGGATTAATTGAGCTGAGTGTGTGGTATGTTCTTTTCACAATATAAATACAGCTCATCCAAAAAATTCACAGGTCCATTGTGGGTGGGTGAGTTTTAACTGGTTTATCTTTAACCTTTAACAATTAATTGTTGAAAGAAACACTTATAAACATTTAGGTGTTTTTAAAAGTTCAGTCTCATTTGAGACGTATAGGATGGGTCAGAAAAATTGATATCATTATGTAATCAAATAAGTTGACCAATTCTTGTGCAAATGGCCTCAGATTTTAACAGCATGAGTTGAAACAATTCAGAATTGTATGTTTATTGTTTAAATGTCTCTTCTATTCAAGTGAATGCCATTTCTATACTTGAAAAAAAAAGAAAACATTAAATATAGAATTTTGTGTTGTTTTTACACATGTTAAAATTTAAGAACATTTGAACAAGAATTGATCAAGTTATTTGATTACAAAATAATTTTTTTTTCAAACACCCTGTATATTTAATAGAATATTCTCAGATTTTAGAAAAGAAAATTATTTCAAAATAAAATTGAACTACAGACAAGATTAAACACGGGCTCAATCCATGTTTGATACTACTGAAGTAGAATCAAAGCCTTGGTTTCAAATTTTCAATCAGTTAATGATATTATGACCCAAAATCAATAGTTGACCTATACATGATAAGAAAGAGGAATTTTATAAGAGTTATTACAATTATTCCAAGATTTCTTCAAGCTTATCAACACCTTCTTTGTGTTGCAGTTGTTATTACCACATTGTTTTAGCTAGTCTATTATTGTGATTTCATCCTGGAGAAGATAATGTAATCCTTTTTCTTAAAAAGTAGAAAGAATAATGAATCAGATACACCAGATCTTCTTAATTTCCCTTTGGATATTAGTTTTCTTCTGTTCTTAAAGTAAGATTCTTCAGATGAAGGTTAGTTTCTCTCTTACAGTCTTTTTTTTTTTTTCGTAACCATTTTGAAAAGGAAAGAAATAAGAAGTAATTGAATAGTTCTTTTGAGTTTCTTTACAACAGTGAAAGATTAAGCACTGGATCAAGCAAAGACTTTTCTAGGGAAATATTTGTCCTTGAAGCAGATTGTTGAAATTCTTTCTTTCTTTCTTTTTTATTACACCAATCCATTATTGAAAACAAGTTATCTGACTGAGCCAACAGAAAAGGCACAATAGGAATAACACAGTCTGTCTATTAGTAATGCTTGCCTAAATTTCTTTCTCTTTATATTCCATTTTTAGCACACAAAATGAGAGACAGAATATGCTAACTGTATCCTCTGAAGAGGGTAAGATAAAAAGATGGGGTTTTGGTTTGGTTTCTTTGTTTAATGGCATATCAACCTTCATGGGTTATTTAATGCCAAAGCCAAATATGATTTAAGAGGTTTCATACCTCTCTCAAGGTTATTAGTCCAAAAGTGAACATAATAGCATGAGCGGAATTCAAACTTACTTCAAGGCCGCAATCCAACACTTTAGCCATTACACCATGGAGACTCCACTGGAAGTTCTGGGTATGACACTAAAATGCATCTGATGATAAGTCTCCACTTTTGACGATCTGGGGTGTGTGAAGTACCTCTTCTTTGTAATAACCCCAAGGTCCACTATGACCAGGAGTGGCAGTCAAAATTTGAGGAAATAAACAGCTGGCTTTTCCCTGATATACCTTTTCATATTAGCATGGGCTATTGATAAAAATCTATCCCCTGTAAAATTAAAATTCCAAGTGGCTGTTAAAATGGCAGCTTATGGTAACCAGATCAATAATTTACCAGTAAGCAATGCCAAGGTCTGTACATTGATGTCTTTTGGGACTAATTTTAATTAAAGAAAGGTAAAAATAGACAAGTGACTGTAATCAATTTAGAATTAATTATCTAAAGAAAATATATTGTTACTAATTACATTTGACAAGGGAAAATGTTATTACAAGGAAAAAAGAGCAAGTAATTTTTGTCTCATGTTTCCAGTTCCTTGTTAAGCTTAAAACAGACATGATAATCATCAATTTTTAGCCAGCCATGTGTTTTTAGAGGATTTTTTTCAATTTTCAAACAATGTACACAATAATTTTAAAGATAAAAAAAATATGACAATATCAAATAAGGGTCTCCCCAAAAACAATTCCTCCTATTTATTTTCACAGAAACTAAAACAGATAGAGTACAACGATATTGTTTGATAGAGAAAGATTTCAGCTACAAAATACAATTCTTTTGCCTGCTCTGCCATTGGGCCTTCAAATACACAGACTATGTATCCTCTCCAAAGTAGTAGCGACTATAATAGATATTGAGAACACTATAACATCATTTGATAGAGAGAGTTTTCAGCTACAAACTACTATCAGCTATGTATTTTTGCCAGCAATGAACAAGGGCTTGCACACTGCACTTATAAAGGTCTCTAACAACTGAAGTGATCCATTTGATGGCATCATTGCCAGGAAAATTTTTGTCCATCTTTCATCAGACTAATTTGTGAAGATGAGCTAATTGATGTG
Source organism: Sepioteuthis lessoniana (assembly GCA_963585895.1). Classification (NCBI taxonomy): domain Eukaryota; kingdom Metazoa; phylum Mollusca; class Cephalopoda; order Myopsida; family Loliginidae; genus Sepioteuthis; species Sepioteuthis lessoniana. Next base: position 145,827 of record CAUZXS010003405.1, read on the forward strand.
CTTTTTTTATTTTATGAATTAATAGCTTTACAGAAGTTATCTTTCACATGACTATTGTCACCGCTGAAATATATTACCCACTGCCTAATTATGCTTATATTCTCTGTGTAGTCTCTGTAGACACTCAGAAAGTGTCAATGCATGCAAATAGTTACAATTATACAAAAATGCACTGAACACCCTTTATAGATGCAAATTTTAAGAATTAGCTGAAAACCCACCCAAAGAGAGGGTTTTGAGCTAAAAACACCAAATTATGTTTTTATCCTTCAACATCATGATATTTAGCATTAGACCTAAAAAATGCAATAAACCAGTTCCCGTAGTGTTATGGTACTCAACCTGCAGTCAGTAATGAACTCTTCCATGACTATTAATACCGGGCTCTGTACTTATTCCCGGCAAACACTTGGCAGTCGGACTGACTTCTAACACTTTGTACATGTTGTATTATACTTCGTTTAATATACTTTGTTCCACGCAAACCCGAGTTGTGTTATTCTTCCGGACCCTTTACTGGTCCACAACACTTAGCTTATTACTTTTATGACTGAAAAAAGATAGATATTATACGTGTACAGGAAGATAAATAATAAGAAAATTGATGCTTTGATAATGATGATGATTTTTTTAATGACTTATGAGTTAATAAACATCACTATGAGGTTAATGTTTATGGGATTCTGGTATCAACTGATAATACAACAAATGTAAACACAGTATAATTTTATTCAAGTTTTGATTCTACAGTTACATAAAGAAAGTTATCAGAAAAAAATATAATAACTTTGGTTTCTGGTTAGGGAATTTTCGGTTAGGTGTCTGCTTTATATGATTAAACAAATGGATAAAGATTTGGTTCAGCAAACTGTGATGGACACAAAGTAAATGTCAACAATATTGTAAATCATAGTCCTTACTAAAAAATTTCAAATTTTCAGAAACTAATATACTAAAATTATGTCCCAGGATCCCATTAGTTTGCATATAAAATTTGATGGTCACAGCTCTAGCTGTCCTTCTGTTATGCGATGAGAAATAAAGAGAAAAAAAACATTTTGGGAAAATTGTTGTAAAATTATACCAAGATATAAGAGGAATAAACTTTACTAATTCAGTATTAAACTAAGGGGAAGTAACTCAGTCTTTCTTGACTTAGTTACAAGAAACTAGTTGAGTCCCATTATTAGTGTTTAGACCATTTTTTTTAATGAAAAAAAAGAAGCTAAAGAAAACAATGTTTGTTGTTATATGGAAAAATGTCCTTTTACTCCATGGTTTGGCACTTGTCCAGAATATCATGCAGAATAAATGTCTGCATTGTACAAAAAAAATTATATATACATATTATATATTCATTTACCATCTATATAAGAGTAAGATTCAGTTATTTCCTTCATTTCTTTTACTAAACAGGTTAAGAAATCAGATATCAGCAATCAACCGTAAGTCACCATCTTAGTGATTGAAGGAAAGAAAAACTAAAGAAATATTACAGATGGATGAATTGTAGCGAATTAAAGATGTGGTTTTTGAATGTAAATATTCAGCAAAGAAAAAAAAACAAAGTTAAAAATGGAAACTTACTCTTATCTCGATGGTGAATATACAGATTACATTTCTATATTATTTTCTATATCACTACAGTCATTTCTTTAGTGGGGTATTTTGAACAAGTACTCACAGTTTTTAAGGTTGATAAATTTGTATAGCTTCATTCATCTTTTCCTCATTTATTTTTCACCTTATTTATATACAGAATAAGTAAGTAAACTTGGTGACCATAGTCGAGGGCGACCAGAAAGCTCCTTTTTCAATAGCTACTACACTGAGGTGTAGGGGAGGGCGCTACTCCTTTCCCTGGATTGCTCTACTTTACCCTTGATATGTACTTTATATTGCTGAGTGTTAGCAAGAAGGTATCAAATACCATTTTTAAAGTCTTTGGTATGACGTGACCTGGGATTGAACCCAGGTCTTCAAGACCATTAGTGTACTCTCTACCCACTAGGCTATAGTCAATTAATACACAGTATTTTCAACTCCTGCTGATCAAGTGAATGAGAAAGTGGACCAATATGAGTAGCATTCCCCCCCACCCCCGCCCACAGTGAATATTTTGTTTTATCTATTTATTTATTGATTTATTTTTGTTTTAATTGAATTCATTACTTGTTATTATTCATTCATTTTGATGGAATGTTAACCCATCTAGGAATATTCTATGCCTAAAGCTTTGGGAGTTGCATTCATTTTATATATATATATATATATATATATATATATATATATATATATATATATATATATATATTGTGTACTTTTAAATATATTTTTTAACACACAGTTATATAATAGCAAATGTCCCTATCTAATACAATTGGTTTACATGTTTGACTTCAGGTATTTCAATCTAATACTTATAATTATATGATTTCAAGTAATTATTGCAATCAAATTGTTTGGACATAGTTACATGGTTTAAAATAAGAAATAATACTAATCCTTTGTAAGCAATTATAACTTTAGGTACCTATTCTTAATACAAAGAATTTACAGTTATGTGGAATCAAGTATTCCTATTAAATACAAATAATCTTCAAAAAGATTTAACCCATAGATGAGATCCTAACAGGTACTTCCACTCCAGGACAGAGTAAACCTGGGAGTAATGCCAATGAAGGGGTACTCTGCACTCCCCAGATCTCCAGAACTGGAGCATCACCACTAAATGCTGTTTAGTGTCATACCCAGAACACCAGTTTTGGGAGTGGGTGTCAAACCCATCAGTAGGTGATAGTCTGCATATTCTAAGCATGACTGATTGAGAGGTATGATTCTTGAATAATGATATTAATCTGAATGATTTGATAATGCAATTAGAAATTATTATAATTAAATGAAATAAGCTTTTTCAAGTCTGTAAAATTTTGTTTTAGTTAAGCAATTTAACTGTAATAATTATATATATATATATATATATATATATATATATATATATATATATCATGCATATTCTATTCTCTCCTTCAGCGTTTTGATGTTTGAATAGTCAGGTAATTCAAATCTTACATCAGATATATATATATATATATATATATATATATATATATATATATATATATATATATATATATATATGGATATTCTACTCTCATTCAGTGTGCTGGGATGTCATCTATTCAACTAAATCAAATCTTACATCATTGAATTAATTCTTTGTTACTGGAAAGTTAGGAAGATAACATAGGATTAGACAAAGAGGCTGTTTTTTGGTCCAGTATTCTCACAATATGACAGAAAACCTACAAAATATGGTGATATTAGATTGCTTGGATGATTTGATTTAGTATTGCTATTGGTTTGGTTTTATGGTATATCAACCATTGTTGGTTATTTAATGTCAAATCCTGTTTTTACATCTACATCAAATATGTATGATTTGTAAATACATTTTGTAGATCATCATCATCATCATCATCATCATCATCATGTCGTACCACTTGCACGGATATCCCTGACCCTCTCTCGCCACTTCTCCCTATCGTTCATCGCCACTGGCTGGTCTTCAGGGCTACATCCTGTATCCTCACATAACTGCTGTATGTATGCTCAAGCTGGTCATCCTGCTTTTGCTCGGCCATATGTGGGGGTCCATAAGAGTACATCACTTATGAGCTCATCTCTGCTTTTTCTAACAATCAGGTTTAGTATAAATCAACAAAGTTAAATGGTTCCTAGTATTGCTATTTATAAAAAACAATTCAATTAAACATCAGTCATTTGTTTACACACAGTTAAATTACCAAACAGTTCTATTTCTAACAATTCAATTTAACATGAATTATTTGCTTCCACACAGTTTAAATGTTGAACAGTACTTTTTGAGCCAGAGATAGGACCCTATCAGGTGCTACTATTCTGGGCTGGAGTTGACCTGGGAGCAATGGTAATGAAGGGGTACTCTGCACTCCCTAAAGCTCCAGCATTACTGGAGCCTCACCATCAAATTGTTTAGTGTCCTGGATATGACACAAAACAATTTGTGACAAGAACAATCTTAGCCACCCAAAAAACTCACATTCCAATTAAGGGTTGAGTCGTGAAGAAAATGACCCCGAAAATATAATTGTTTAAGGATCCGTTCATATATGTGTGTGTGTGTGTGTGTGTGTGAGTGTGTGTGAGTATCACTCAAAAAGTTCTAACCTCACCCAAAGTTTAGATTTTCGTATATTGTAGAATAACAATAACACATACCTCTGTAAAGCGTCCTGCTGGCAGACAAAATAAAGCAGGTTGTAGCTCAGTGCCATCCTCCTTACAATACTAAACTGAAGCTGGTTTATGTAATAAAATACTTTCACTTACTTCCAAATAGCAAATGACGATCTATGCAATGGAATAGTCCACTTGTGCACAATGGGATACCCCAAGGCACCATAAATAGTTCCAGTTCCTCAATCGGGAAAAGAGTTTCCTGTCTCCACAACTGATCGCTTTTGCTAACGCAATTAATTACTCTCGGCTGTCGCAACTAATTGCCCAACGCAACCTGATTAATTCTACACATAGCACTGCAAACAAGATTTGAACCTGTGAGGGAATATCCCATTGGATTTCGAATCAGAGATGATTAGATGTTTTGAGTTGGCCTTGTACCAGTCTCCCAAAAGAAGAATGAAGAAGAAGCAGAGATGATTAGATTTTTTGATTTCGCCCTGTACCAGTTTCCCAAAAGAAGAATGAAGAAGCAGAGATGATTAGATGTTTTGAGTTGGCCCTGTACCAGTCACCCAAAAGAAGAATGAAGAAGCAGAGATGGTTAGATGCTTTGAGTTGGACCTGTACCAGTCTCCCGAAAGACAAATTAAGAAACAGAGATGATTAGATGTTTTGAGTTGGTCCAGTACCAGTCTCCCAAAGGAGGAATGAAGAAGAAGCAGAGATGATTAGATGTTTTGAGTTGGACCTGTACCAGTCTCCTAAAAGAAGAATGAAGAAGAAGCATAGATGATTAGATGTTTTGAGTTGGCCCTGTACAAGTCTCCCAAAAGAAGAATGAAGAAGAAGCATAGATGATTAGATGTTTTGAGTTGGCCCTATACCAGTCTCCCAAAAGATGAATGAAGAAGCAGGGATGATTAGATGTTTTGAGTTGGCCCTGTACCAGTCTCCCAAAAGAAGAATGAAGAAGAAACAGAGATGATTAGATGTTTTGAGTTAGGCCTGTACCAGTCTCCCAAAAGAAGAATGAAGAAGAAGCATAGATGATTAGATGTTTTGAGTTGGCCCTGTACCAGTCTCCTAAAAGATGAATGAAGAAGCAGAGATGATTAGATGTTTTGAGTTGGCCCTATACCAGTCTCCCAAAAGATGAATGAAGAAGCAGAGATGGTTAGATATTTTGAGTTGGACCTGTACCAGTCTCCCAAAAGAAGAATGAAGAAGCATAGATGATTAGATTTTTTGAGTTGGCCCTGTACCAGTCTCCTAAAAGAAGAATGAAGAAGCAGAGATGATTAGATGTTTTGAGTTGGCCCTATACCAGTCTCCCAAAAGACGAATGAAGAAGCATAGATGATTAGATGTTTTGAGTTGGCCCTGTACCAGTCTCCCAAAAGTTGAATGAAGAAGAAGCATAGATGATTAGATGTTTTGAGTTGGCCCTGTACCAGTCTCCCAAAAGAATAATGAAGAAGAAGCATAGATGATTAGATGTTTTGAGTTGGCCCTGTACCAGTCTCCCATAAGAAGAATGAAGAAGAAGCTAAATGGTTAGATGTTTTGAGTTGGCCCTGTACCAGTCTCCCAAAAGAAGAATGAAGAAGAAGCAGAGATGATTAGTTGTTTTGAGTTGGCCCTATACCAGTCCCCCAAAAGACAAATGAAGAAGCAGAGATGATTAGATGTTTTGAGTTGGCCCCGTACCAGTCTCCCAAAAGAAGAATGAAGAAGAAACAGAGATGATTAGATGTTTCGAGTTGGCCCTATACCAGTCTCCCAAAAGATGAATGAAGAAGCAGAGATGATTAGATGTTTTGAGTTGGCCCTGTACCAGTCTCCCATAAGAAAAATGAAGAAGAAGCATAGATGATTAGATGTTTTGAGTTGGCCCTGTACCAGTCTCCCATAAGAAGAATGAAGAAGAAGCAGAGATGATTAGATGTTTTGAGTTGGCCCTGTACCAGTCTCCCAAAAGAAGAATGAAGAAGAAGCAGAGATGATTAGATGTTTTGAGTTGGCCCTATACCAGTCTCCCAAAAGACAAATGAAGAAGCAGAGATGATTAGATGTTTTGAGTTGGCCCTGTACCAGTCTCCCAAAAGAAGAATGAAGAAGAAGCATAAATGATTAGATGTTTTGAGTTGGCCCTGTACCAGTCTTCCATAAGAAGAATGAAGAAGTAGCAGAGATGGTTAGATGTTTTGAGTTGGCCCTGTACCAGTCTCCCAAAAGAAGAATGAAGAAGTAGAGATGATTAGTTGTTTTGAGTTGGCCCTATACCAGTCCCCCAAAAGAAGAATGAAGAAGCAGAGATGATTAGATGTTTTGAGTTGGCCCCGTACCAGTCTCCCAAAAGAAGAATGAAGAAGAAACAGAGATGATTAGATGTTTTGAGTTGGCCCTGTACCAGTCTCCCAAAAGATGAATGAAGAAGAAGCAGAGATGATTAGATGTTTTGAGTTGGCCCTGTACCAGTCTCCCAAAAGAAGAATGAAGAAGAAGCATAGATGATTAGATGTTTTGAGTTGGCCCTGTACCAGTCTCCCAAAAGAAGAATGAAGAAGAAGCAGAGATGATTAGATGTTTTGAGTTGGCCCTATACCAGTCTCCTAAAAGAAGAATGAAGAAGAAGCAGAGATGATTAGATGTTTTGAGTTGGCCCTGTACCAGTCTCCCAAAAGACGAATGAAGAAGCAGAGATGATTAGATGTTTTGAGTTGGCCCTGTACCAGTCTCCCAAAAGAAGAATGAAGAAGAAGCATAAATGATTAGATGTTTTGAGTTGGCCCTGTACCAGTCTTCCATAAGAAGAATGAAGAAGTAGCAGAGATGGTTAGATGTTTTGAGTTGGCCCTGTACCAGTCTCCCAAAAGAAGAATGAAGAAGTAGAGATGATTAGTTGTTTTGAGTTGGCCCTATACCAGTCCCCCAAAAGAAGAATGAAGAAGCAGAGATGATTAGATGTTTTGAGTTGGCCCCGTACCAGTCTCCCAAAAGAAGAATGAAGAAGAAACAGAGATGATTAGATGTTTTGAGTTGGCCCTGTACCAGTCTCCCAAAAGATGAATGAAGAAGAAGCATAGATGATTAGATGTTTTGAGTTGGCCCTGTACCAGTCTCCTAAAAGAAGAATGAAGAAGCAGAGATGATTAGATGTTTTGAGTTGGCCCTGTACCAGTCTCCCAAAAGAAGAATGAAGAAGAAGCAGAGATGATTAGATGTTTTGAGTTGGCCCTATACCAGTCTCCTAAAAGAAGAATGAAGAAGAAGCAGAGATGATTAGATGTTTTGAGTTGGCCCTATACCAGTCTCCCAAAAGACGAATGAAGAAGCAGAGATGATTAGATGTTTTGAGTTGGCCCTGTACCAGTCTCCCAAAAGAAGAATGAAGAAGAAGCATAGATGATTAGATGTTTTGAGTTGGCCCTGTACCAGTCTCCTAAAAGAAGAATGAAGAAGCAGAGATGATTAGATGTTTTGAGTTGGACCTGTACCAGTCTCCCCAAAAAAGAATGAAGAAACATAGATGTTTAGATGTTTTGAGTTGGACCTGTACCAGTCTCCTAAAAGAAGAATGAAGAAGCAGAGATGGTTAGATGTTTTGAGTTGGCCCTATACCAGACTCCCAAAAGAAGAATGAAGAAGAAGCATAGATGATTAGATGTTTTGAGTTGGCCCTATACCAGTCTCCCAAAAGAAGAATGAAGAAGAAGCAGAGATGATTAGATGTTTTGAGTTGGCCCTATACCAGTCTCCCAAAAGACGAATGAAGAAGAAGCAGAGATGATTAGATGTTTTGTGTTGGCCCTGTACCAGTCTTCCATAAGAAGAATGAAGAAGTAGGAGAGATGGTTAGATGTTTTGAGTTGGCCCTGTACCAGTCTCCCAAAAGAAGAATGAAGAAGTAGAGATGATTAGTTGTTTTGAGTTGGCCCTATACCAGTCCCCCAAAAGAAGAATGAAGAAGCAGAGATGATTAGATGTTTTGAGTTGGCCCCGTACCAGTCTCCCAAAAGAAGAATGAAGAAGAAACAGAGATGATTAGATGTTTTGAGTTGGCCCTGTACCAGTCTCCCAAAAGATGAATGAAGAAGAAGCATAGATGATTAGATGTTTTGAGTTGGCCCTGTACCAGTCTCCTAAAAGAAGAATGAAGAAGCAGAGATGATTAGATGTTTTGAGTTGGCCCTGTACCAGTCTCCCAAAAGAAGAATGAAGAAGAAGCATAGATGATTAGATGTTTTGAGTTGGCCCTGTACCAGTCTCCCAAAAGAAGAATGAAGAAGAAGCAGAGATGATTAGATGTTTTGAGTTGGCCCTATACCAGTCTCCTAAAAGAAGAATGAAGAAGAAGCAGAGATGATTAGATGTTTTGAGTTGGCCCTATACCAGTCTCCCAAAAGACGAATGAAGAAGCAGAGATGATTAGATGTTTTGAGTTGGCCCTGTACCAGTCTCCCAAAAGAAGAATGAAGAAGAAGCATAGATGATTAGATGTTTTGAGTTGGCCCTGTACCAGTCTCCTAAAAGAAGAATGAAGAAGCAGAGATGATTAGATGTTTTGAGTTGGACCTGTACCAGTCTCCCCAAAAAAGAATGAAGAAACATAGATGTTTAGATGTTTTGAGTTGGACCTGTACCAGTCTCCTAAAAGAAGAATGAAGAAGCAGAGATGGTTAGATGTTTTGAGTTGGCCCTATACCAGACTCCCAAAAGAAGAATGAAGAAGAAGCATAGATGATTAGATGTTTTGAGTTGGCCCTGTACCAGTCTCCCAAAAGAAGAATGAAGAAGAAGCAGAGATGATTAGATGTTTTGAGTTGGCCCTATACCAGTCTCCCAAAAGACGAATGAAGAAGAAGCAGAGATGATTAGATGTTTTGTGTTGGCCCTGTACCAGTCTCCCGATAGAAGAATGACGAAGCAGAGATGGTTAGATGTTTGGAGTTGGCCCTGTACCAGTCTCCTCAAAGAAGAATGAAGAAGAAGAGATAAGATGTTTTGTGTTGGCCTTGTACCAGTCTCATGAAAGCAGAATAAAGAAGTGGAGATGATTAAATGATTTTTGAGTTGGCCCTGTACCAGTCTGCCAAAAAAAGAATAAAGAAGAGGATGATGATTAAATGTTTTGAGTTGGCCCAGTATCAGTCTCATGAATGTGGAATAAAGGAGTTCATTGAAGATTCCGTATCTCCCTCTGTGTGTATATCTTAGCTGTTCCTTCATGCAACTATTTCATACATTTCATAATAAAAGGAAAAGAAAAGAAGCAGATTATATTTTTAAACATAAGAGTTATTGTCTCTTCATTACTGGTATACAACACTAGCCATTACTCCCAGGTTCACTTAGACACAAAGTGGTAATATCTATTAGGGTCCCATATAAGAGTCAAATCTTTTTGCTTGTTATTTGTATTAAATAAGAATACTTGATACTATATAACAGTGTGCAAATTAATTTTTTGAAAAATAGTGATTTGAAGCTTGAATTGTTTACTAAGAAATATTATTATTATGAAACCATATAATTACTTATAAATTATTGGGGTTTGATCCAAATACTTAAAATTATACAAATGAATGATTATTATGAAATCGTAATAGTTACTTTATACTATATAATTATGAATAAATTATTTTTAGATCGGAATGCTTGAAATCATCCAAGTGTACAATTTATTTGTATTAGATGTGAATACTTGATATAATATAACTGTGTGTAAACAAATGATTATAGATAAATTAAAAAGTGTGATTTTTATGAAATGCAATGGAACATTAGTTGTTCTTAGGTGAGTCAAAAGTTTTGCAATATTTTTGTAACATCAGGCACAATTCAGCAGCTCCCAATGCTTTTGCCAAGATTGTGAAGATGATGAACCATACTGGACTGGGATATGTTGAGCTCACCTGATACTTACTAGATTTGCCTCTATGGCTTGAAGCATGACCACAGAATCTACAGTTTTATGCCAACCCAACCTTGCCTGATTGTCAAGGTTCTTATAACCCCCTAAAAATTTCCTGAACCATCTGATTAATATGCAGTGATCAACTGTCCCTTTTACCTTTTGCACAAATATCTTTTGTTGATTCTGCCAAGTTTGAACTCATAAAACATAAGTTCCTCAATTAGACTATACTACATATATGTCTGTGCAGCTTTCAAATCACACACAGAGTAAAGCAATGCACAACATGTCAGAGTACCATCTACCACAATACTATCAACCATATCGGGTACCTTACAACTTTAGTCTCATGACATACATGCTACAAACTAGCATATCCAAAAATGTTGCAAAACTTTTGATTAACCCAGGTAATTACAATCTAACATGTATAAATGAATCAAATTTTGGCATTAAATAATCTATAAGGAATTGATACGCCACTAAATAAACTAACCCAATCCAAACCAGCATTCATAGTAATTGATACTTTGCTGCAATATTATAAATTTTTTTGAGTCCAGAAGTTTAGAATAAAACCAAAGTTTTAGAATCCTGGTAAAAAGAATATTTAAAAAATAAGTAACTAAATAAATAAAACAAATTCAGTCTGCACCAAAGAAGAAACATAATTATGTTTCAGATTTTGTCTTAGAAGAAACAGCAATTACCCAGACTGTATTATGTTCATGAAACAGGCTCGTGAGTGAACAGATCTTTTGTCATAAGTAAGGATGGTAATTAAATCAATAACAGTGACTGAGATGAGACTTTTCTTCTAAATAAAAAACAAAAGCTACATAGAATCACCCACCACAAGTATAGGAGGTGCTACCCAAATATTCAGAGAAGTGAACATACAAAACTGTTTTCTCAAAGAAAGAAAAAAATTGATAGAAAATGAATAGTGTCATGATTTGAGAACACACACACTGATCAACTAAAACCCTTTCAAATTACTTGTATTAAAAAGTTGAAAGAAAGAGAGAAGGAAAGTACAGGAATGAGAGTATCAAGAGAGAATATACAAATGTCATTCAATAAATAAGGGGGATTCCCCTGTGGTGTAGTGGCTAATGGACCGGACTGCAACATTGTAGTGAGTTCAAATTCTAGTTGCATGATTATATTCACTCTCAAATTAGTTCTCTAGAGAAAGGTATAAACTCCCTTATTCCTCCAGCAATGGGTTAAATAGCACCACTACAGTTGTTCTACGAGGATAGCTATGGCATTAAATAATCCATGAAGGTTGATATGCCATCAAACAAAGAAACAATAAATAAGGACAATTGTTCTGTATAAAGTAAAAAAAAAATTTTTCAGAATTTATTTTTTCCTAAATGTAAGTTCTGTATTGTTTGGAACTGGTCTATAGAAAAGATTATTTTAATTTTGCAAAAATATTTGTTTTGAAGCAATTCAAAATGACAGCAAAACTAACAGGGTACATAAGGCTTGAACAGAAGTCTTTCATCAAAGGTTGGCGGTTAAAAAGTGCAAACCATGTGAAATTAAACAAAGAATATGTGATGGAGAAGCAGGTTTTAGTCAAAAAAAATGTTTACAAATGGGTTTAACCAGGGCTTGCCACTATGAGCCTGAGTTGAAAAGTAGTCAAGGAATGGAAACACACTGACTCTCCAGGAAAAAAATTCTGGGCACAGCAGTCACTAAATAAGGTCATGCTGACAGTCTTCTGGAACATGAAAAGACCCATCACTACTGCTTTCCTTGAAAAATGTGCAAGTGTAAACAAGTTCTTTCTATGGCCAAATCCTTAAGCAAAATTCACCTAATTTATTGAATGACCTTTATATATATATATATATATATATATAATCTTATAATTTTATAAGATTTAAAATCACAAAAAATTTGTTGTCCCTGTGAACACAGCATCTAATTTAAGTGAATATACATCTCTATTGTACCCCGATTTTATGTTTCATGTAACTTTTCTGTTTCTCGAAGTCTGATAAATATATGGACACACAAATGAGCATGCACTATCATTATCATCATCAAAGATTCCCTTGACTCTCTCTCTCTCTCTCTCTCTCTGTCAGAGTGGATCAGGGAATATGTCATAAAACCCAACCAAACCAAACCAGTCCTGTTTATATCTCCTTTAATGTAGATTTAGCTCCAGATCTAGAGTTCTGGTGAGTGTAGAGTATATTAATTAACATTACCCCCAGATCCACTCTGACCCAAAATGGTAGTATTTGTTAGAATCCCATCAACAGGTCAAGTAGATCTTTTTAAAAAAGTTATTCATATTTGATATGACCATGTACAAAAGAAAAAATCCTCTTAAGAAAGAACTTCACAAAAAATGGAAATATAAACATACAATTGATACAATTCCTAGGCAGGTTGAAATGCTGGTAAAATCACTCAATCAATCATTTACCTTTTGATCACAGAAGACGTCAAGTAAAAACACCTTGGTCTGATTTTCCAAACTATCTTTTTCTTTCTCAGAAAAGCAGATATGTATTGTTATTTACTAACCTTATCTTAGTTGTGAGACAAGGAGCACCAAGTGTAAAAACAAAATCAAGCATAGCATAAATTTGGCACAAGGCTATAACTATGAGGCACCTAGTAAGCATCAGACTCATGACTCAATAACAATTAATCACCAAAACTAGCTTCCACCATAACACAGTGTACAGGGTGGCCCAATAATACAAAATATAAATATAAGGATTCCATCCTGGTTTGGTTTGGTTTGGTTGGTTTTATGGCATATCAACCTTTGTAGGTTATTTAATGCCAAATCTATTTTTATGTAAATTATCTGTTCTATTGAAAACAGTTCAGTTTAGCATAAGTACACAGTTTAATGGTCAAAAACATTTCCATTTCAAACTATTTAAGCAGTTATATGTAATAATTCAGTTAAGTGTAAATACAGTTTTAATGTCGAAAAACAGTTCTATTTCAAATAATTCAGTTAAGCATAAGCACGCAGTTTAAGTGTAAGTACGGTTTAATTGTCAAAAACGTTTCTATTTCAAGCTATTCAGTTTACTCGATTCATTTTAGCACAAGTATGCTGTTAGTTCTATTTAACCCATAGATAGGGCCCTATCAGGTGCTACCACTCCGGGCCAGAGTGGACCTGGGAGCGATGGCATTGAAGGGGTACTCCGCATTCCCCAAAGCTCCAGCACTGCTGGAACCTCACCATCAGATTGTTTAGTGTCATATCCAGGACACTCGTTAGGGGGGGTCTTACCCCTCTGCAGAGGTGCAGTCAGTGTATTCTACAGCCCCAGCTGACTGGGCAATCCATCCTGGGTATGATAGCAAAGAAGTAGTCATTTACTAAGCTTAGCTTAGTTTGTCACTAGGCCAGACGTGTAAAGAACTCAGTGAGAAGCAAACTCACTAACAACTGTCTGCTCACCCAGCCTTTATACTACATGAGGCACCCTTTAAACAAAGAGAAGTTTAGATTCAGCTCAAAGCTCAAAGTATGCTGTAGTCAGTGATTGGTTTGGTTTGGTTTCTTTGTTTAATGGCATATCAATCTTCACGGGTTATTTAATGCTAAAGTCATCTATGAAAAAGAACAGCAGTGATACTATTTAACCCATAGCTGAGGGAATATGGAGGTTCATACTTTAACCAAAATATTTGTCTCAAAGTAAACCTATAGTGCAACTGGAATTCAAACTCACTTACTTCAGAGCTGCAGTACCTGAGTTCAAACCTGAATGAGGCTGTTTGTGTTTCACTTTATGCTAATTCCATTGGAAAAGGCATGAATCCGTCAGTTCTCTCCCCCAGCAATAGATAAATAGTAAAGCAGACTGGATTCTTTAGCTTTGATTCGGCAACAAGATTAAGAGGAAAACTCTGAATTCAAACCAGTTATATTCTACTTAAAAATTGACTTTGAATCACATCCTGCCCATGGTGGATGGATTGAGTAATTCTTTCTGGTAAAGTAATTAATCATAATTTATCCAATCTCTCCCTGTAACTGTAATCTTTTACTCTTTTTATTATTTTTGTCACTATTCTTTGTATACTCTCTAATCTCAATATAACATTCCAATTTCCATGAATCAATATTGAACCCAGGCCTGAGTACAAATCCTATATGAGATCTTATTAAGGTTTTATACATTTTTAAAACAACATTTGTCTCCGTTGAAAGAGAATTTCTAACCATCCAGCTATCCTTCTATTTGCCTTCAATATGCTTGATAAAATATTATTGTCATCTGTAAATATATCATTAAAGCTAACCCCTAGATCTCAATTTTGAATTTTTTTGTTCCAACATTTTTAAAGATCTGCAATGATTGGCATCCCTTGATTCATTGACATGACAACTATATATATATATATATATATATATATATATATATATATATATATATATACATATGGATATATATATATATATATATATATATATATATATATATATATATATATATATGAAAAAAATAGAGAAACAAGTAATCCAAAACTGATGAATTTATTAATTTATTATAAAGAAAAGTCAACATAAAAACATTTTGGTTTTAGTAAACCTTCATCAGGACTTTAAGATGGTGAAACAAGTGTTACTTGGAAAACAATGGGTGTTTTAATAAAATACAATAACAGGGGAAAAGAAAAATATATATTCAAAGAAATTATACATTCAATCATTCAATCAGTGTTCTTTTTTGAATAACTATAACATGATTGGCACAGGCAATGATGTTTAAATGTATGAAACTTCTTGGCGATACAACGGATGGAAAGATGTTAAAAGCAAAAAATTTGCATAAACACTCCAGAAAAAAGAAGAGAAAAATAGTCCCGATGAAGGTTTACTAAAACCAAAATGTTGTAACATTGACTTTCCTTGTAAATAAATTCATCACCTTTGGATTAATTTGTTTTTCAATTTTCTTCATACTGTCAGATTCATTTCCATTATTTACTTCCATGTATATATATATATATATATATATATATATATGAGGGTAGCTCAAAAATTTCTAAGCCTCATCCAGAAAGAAGAGCCATTGTTGAACATTTTTAACAAAGATCTTTGTCAATGTGTAAGTTGTCTGCAAGATGGGTCCCAGGAATGACAACACCTCAGCACAGGCTGAAAAGCATTGATATTGACTGGTAAAACTAAGAACTTTTTGAACAACCCTCATGTGTATATATATATATATATATATATATATATATATATATATATATATATATATATAGTGCAATTAGAAGGAAACTCAAACCTGGTTAAGTTGTCATTTTAAATTTATTTTGCCGGAAAATATTATTAAACTCTCCGTCTCATCTGGATGTGAATTTTGTTATATACCTGCAAGGGAATAAGTGATGTAACAATAGCCATACATCGAGCATTCACATAAATTTATATGATATTCCTCATATATTCAATTCAAGAATAATCCACACTCACAGTCTTTGGATGCTGACTGGATATTACTAATATATATTTATATATATATATATTTATATATATATATATATATATATATATATATATATATATATAAGAGTAAATCTATAAATTCTATATATGTTATATATTATTATATATATGTTAAATATATGTTATATATTTATGAATGTGTATATGTTGTAGAATATATATGTGTGTGGGGAAATGTATGTGTATGAGGATATATCTATCAGATATATCTGTTATATATTGTTATATATGTAACATACTTTTTTGTGTGTATGTTTGTGTGTTATGTATTACATATATATGTGTGTATGTGGGTGTGTATAAGGATAGATATATAGGTTATATATGTGTTATCTATTGCTTTTACATAGTGCAATGGGTCATTTGTTGTTTGAATTATACAAAAACAAAAATAACACAAACATCTCACTTTACCAGTTATATGAACCAAAATTACATGAAAATAACTTGAAATACTAAAGATTAAATTTATTCAAAGAAATCATTGCCCAATCAGCTGGGGCTGTAGAATACACCGACTGCTTCTCTGTGGAGGGGGTAAGACCCTCCCCCAACGAGTGTCCTGGATATGACACTTAACAATCTGATGGTGAGGTTCCAGTAATGCTGTAGCTTTGGGGAATGCGGAGTACCCCTTTATTGCCATTGCTCCCAGGTCCACTCTGGCTCAGAATGGTAGCACCTGATAGGGTCCTATCTAGGGGTTAAATATAACTAACTGCATGATAAACTGAATTGTTCAATTAGAACTGTTTGGCTAAACGGAATAGCTTGAAATAGAAATGTTTTTGACAATTAAACTGTACTTACATTTAAACTGTGTGCTTATGCTAAGCTGAATTGTTTGAAATGGAACTGTTTTAGACATTGAAACTGTACTTACATAAAACTGAATTGTTTAATATAGAACTGTTTTGATATTTAACTGTGCGTAAACAAAATCTGTACTTATACTAAACTAAATCAACTGAATTAGAACTGTTTGACTAAACTGAATAGCTTGAAATAGAAATTGTTTTGACAATTAAACTGTGAACTCATGCTAAATTAAATTGTTTGAAATAGAACTGACTATTTGCATAAAAATGGATTTGGCATTAAATAATCTACAAAGGTTGATATGCCATAAAACCCAAACAACCAACCAACCAAATCAAAGAAATCATCATTGGTTTTAACCACAGCTACTAGAAAATTTGGAATCTCCTGCTAGCATTTCTGACAGTCTCTTTGTTTTAAATTGAAAATGCTGCAGTTATCCCAGTCTTCAATTCATCTTTGGTGTTCCACAGAGTTCTGTTGGTCTCTCACTCAACCACACACCTCACATAATAATCAAGGAGATTGCAATCTGGAAAGCTAGGCAGCCAGATGTTCAGAGTGATGTGGTGGCAGAAATTTTCTTACAACCAAAACTGAGAATTAATTTTTTTTTTTTAATTTATTGCAGACTTTTTGTCCTCATCTTGGTAGTTTTTGTGTTGTTTCTTCTTTCACTATGTTTTGGCCAAATTTCACCTCTGGCCTTCTTCAGGTGATTTACCGTGACTTCAGATAGGACAAAAAGTCCACAATAAATAAAAAATTTAAAAAAATAATAAAATTAATTCTCAGATTAAGAAGCCTCATCTCAAAATGATTCCAATTAAACCAAGACTGAGTTCTCCAGCTTGTGTGGCATGGCGCAGTCCTGTTGCTAGACAAAGGGTTTTCCAGCAGTTGCCCTCTCAATCCAGGGCGGTACTACCTCCTTCAAGAACTTGATGAAGGCCTCAGTGTTGAGTCTTAGGCCATGTAGAAAGATGAATGATATAAGAGCACCATCACAAGTGACCACTCCAAACACCTTAATGGGAACTGGGTGTATTGTTTTCATCAATATTGGATGCATTTAATGGGGACAGAGCAGGTCAGGTTGTTCTTTGAGTTCACCATCAGATCCTGGTTGAAATTTTTCTCATCTGAGAAAAACCAAACCAAGTTCACTTGCAGGGGATGCTTGTAGTTCATGGCCTATAATAAAAATAGGCCCTTTTCTTATTTTGCATGAGAAATACTGAATGTCTTCATGCATTACCTACCTGATAAGAAACTCAAATACTCCCATGACCCCAGCTACAGACCTGATTGATTTGCTGGGATGGTTGTCATTATGACCTGGATCTCAGCAACAAATTCTGCCGTTCTTTTCTGATTAGAATGATCTGAGAGAGGCTTTTAAGCTGCCGTACTTTCATAATCAGCATTGGTCTCATACAACTCTTTTCAAATCCTCTGCACTTTCCTTAGATTGATATCCAAAGACTCAGAAATCTTTGTATTGGCACTTCCAGAATGAATGCCAAGCAGTGCTGCATGCTGTTTCCAAATTTCTGAAGGAGTGAATCATATCATGAAGCTGCTTTTCACACAAACAGTACCTAATTGACTCTAATTTGCTGTACAGTAGATAAAACCAGAAAAAAAACTCAAGTGCATGCACAAAATTAATAATTCAGAATGGCAACAATTTAACCATTGTACTTTGCACATGTAATATATTTATGTGTGCATGTGTATTATATTCATGCATATGTATGTGTGTGTATGAGGATAGATCCACAAGTTATATATATGTTCGTATATATTGCTATATATGTTATATATTTGTGTGTGAATGTGTTATAATATGTGTGTGTGTGTGTGTGTGTGCATATGTGTGTGTGTGTGTGTGTGTGTGTGTGTGTCTGTGTGTGTGTAAGGGTAAATCTATGAATTATACGTGTATATTATCATTGGCCAAGAGGGTAGAGTGTTTGACAATGGCCTGGCAAACCTGGGGTTCAATCCCAGGTCAAGTCATACAAAAGACTCAAAAAGTGGTACTTGATGCCTCCTTGCTTAACACTCAGCATTATAAGGTATGTATCAAGGGTAAAGTGGAGTAATCCAGGGAAAGGAGTAGTGCCTTCCCTGACACCATAGTGTAGTAGCTATTCAGCCTTTGGTTCATCCTTAACTACAGTCGCCAACTTTACTTTTACTATATATTATCATATATATGTGTTATATATGTATATATATATATATATATATATATATATATGTACATGTGTGTGTGTGTGTGATGGTTGATCAATAAGTTTAGAGCCTGAATTTTGCTCTGAAATTCTAAGTGTATTATCTTTGATGAAGATGACTAATATTGACTACTGCATTAAGTGCACAGAGAAGGGAGGAGACTATGTTGAAAAATAAAGACTTGTATAAAATAAGTGTTTACTTTTTTTTTATATAATTAGGCTATGAACTTATTAATGTACCCACAAATCTGTCTTTGTATATCTATGAATATTTGTACATTATTTATTTATTTATTTTAAATGTTGGAGTCAGTTTCAATTGTTTTGTTCAACATGTGCTGAAGTGTTAAATTTTGGTTCATTGGGAGTTGTTTTTTGTTTTTTTTATATTAGTTTCTCTCTGTTGTTGTTTTGTCTCTTGAGTAACAAGATGCTTTAGGAAGCAAAAAAAATATTTAAAATATTTTTCTTAGAGGAAAATTGTGTTGATGTGCAAAATTCTCAAATTTTCTGTTATTTTAATGTACTTAACATTAAAAAAAATAAACCAAAAACCTGAAAGATATAAACTTTCTCTTGAATTACAGATATTGTCACTTGACTGGAAAAACTAAAAACAGAATATGAGAATATACACAGTTTTTGCAGCTCATTTTCAGTTTTGAAGTCATTTGATCAAAGGAAGTAAACACCCACATTCACACATACATGTGTACATACACACACATACACACAAATACACACACATACATATAAGCATACTCTTGCACATACAAGAGGTTCATTTGATACAATGGTCATTATCATATGAAATGCGTTCACCAAGTAGGTTCAATACTGGACAAAGCTGTTTTTGTTTCAATTTAGGCTAATACCCTTGAAGAAAATTTGAATCCCTTCCTTTTACTCAAAGCTGTGGGCAAATAGTAGGGCAAATTGGGCTCTCTAGCCTTGGCAACTGTTTTTGGAGAAGGAAAATTCTGACTTCAAATTAGCTGTACTCATCTTAAGGAATCACTGTGTCATATCTTGGCTGTGGTGGAGAGGTTGGTAATATGTAATACACATACACACACACACACACACACATATATATATGTTTATATATATATATTTCTCTGTGTGTGTGAGTACAGAGGCAGAGAAGGGGGTGTCCTCGAGGTGTAATGGTTAAAGCGATGGATTGCGAAATCGTAGTAACCGAGTTCGTACTCCAGTCGTGCTATTACGTTCACTTTCAGGCAAATACCCTTGGGAAAGGTATGAACCCCCTTATCTTCCCAGCTATGGGTTAAATAGCACCACTATTGTTCTTCTAGGAGAATAGCATTGGCATTAAATTACCTAAAAAGGTTGATATGCTGTTAAACAAAGAAACCAAACCAAACCAAACAGACAGAGAAGAACAAAATAGCCTGATGTATAGTTATGTTGTGGACCAGTAAAAGGTCCGGAAGAAAGACACGAACTCGGGATTACGTGAAACAAGTATATTGAACGAAAGTATAAATACAGCATAGGTAAATGAGTGTTGAACATCAGTCTGACTGCCAAAGTGTTAGGCTGAAGTTAACCTAACACCGAGATGAATATTCTCCCAGTATTCATAGTAATAGGAAGAGTTCATTATAGTCCATAAGGTAGGTACCATAACAAGTTATAAGCTGAAATTTTATCCACTTTTCTACTATATAAGGTTCAGCCTATGAGAGTGATGTTTGCTACTGAATTATATACAGTGACGAAGAAAGAGACTATGCTGAAAAATAAATATTTAAAGACTTATTGATAGACCTGTTAATATATTAGTATTGCCAGTATATTTAGCTTAGCTTATGCTTGTCATGATACTGAAGTCTCTTATCCTCACCAACTAGGGGTTAAATAGTATCACTTCTGATGACTTTAGCATTAAGTAAGTAAAGTTGGTGACCATAGTCGTGCTACAACACTGAGGTATAGAGGCGAATGCAACAACTTTCTCTGGATTACTCCACTTGCCCTTGATACATACCTTATAATGCTGAGTATTAAGCAAAGAGGTATCAAGTATCATTTTGTAGAGTCTTTGGTATGACTTAACCAGGGATTGAACCCCAGTCTCCTGGGCTATTCACAAACACTCTACCCACTTGGTTAATTGGCATTAAATAATGCACAAAGGTTCATATTCTATCAAATAAAGAAACTAAACCTGTCACGATGCAGTTGTACCACAATCCATATGTTTTATTTCCGTTTTTAAAGGGTGTCCTTGTTGGGGAGATGAAAGTTCACTTATAATAGTTTGGGCAGAAGTAATGGTAATTACCTCCCTTTAGCAAGCATATTTCTTCCAATGAAATATAAATTCAGAGGTGAGTATCCCTCTCACTTTATGCTTTGCCTTGAGTTATCAAAGAATGTATGTCTAAGGTACATATATACCTAACCTCTTGACAAGCAGGATGTGGCAAAAAGTTGATTTTTAAATAGAGTAAAACTGGTTTGAAATCAGAGCTTTCCTTCTTGACTGGTTGCCTCACCAAGCCCAGTCAGCCCAACTCTTTACTCATAGCAGGGAAGAGAGAGACAATATGTATTTATGCTTTTCCTAAAGGCATTACTGCAAAGAGGAATGCATATAGCTTCATTCAGGATTTGAACTTGGATTGTCAATTCCATTTTTTACAATACCGACCCATTGGCCTAGTGGTTAGAGTGTTTGCCAATGGCCTGGGAGACCAGGATTCAATCCCAGGCCAAGTCTTAGCAAAGACTCAAAAAAACTGTACTTGATGCCACCTTGTTTAACACTCAGCATAATAAGGTATGGATTGAGAGTAAAGTGGAGCAATCCAGGGAAAAGAATGTTGTAGCTATTAAAAAGAGGGCCTTTGGGTCACCCTCAACTATGGTCGCCAACCTTACTTATATTAAGCATCCCTGCATGTTCATCTAAGGTAGACCTACCTTTTTTTGTCTTTTTTGGAAACACAAGTTGTGGGACAATTATCATCATAGGAAATGAACTCAGTGATCCAAGTTTAAATATTGGATGAGGTTTGCGTTTCTCTTGCTTATAATGCTTTTGGGAAAGGAACGAATCTGTCTCTTCTTCTTCAAGCTATTGTTGAAATAATAGGAAAGATGTTGAGTAGATCTTGGTTTATACTGACAAGGGTTCTTCAAGCCAATAAAAGGTTTTCTTCCAATAGAGAAATGGAGAGTTTATATTGAGTGCAGAGACAGAGTTTGTTAGTACAGGGTGGCCCATAAAAACTGCCTCATGAAAATAACAGCTTTTGCTGTAACTGCAGCTGCTGCTGCTGCCTCTATATAAACAGTTTTGCAATGACCACTTTGTGAGTGGTCTGTCATTGTGCCATGAGTTTTATTTCTATACACTAAGCTCTTTGGTTTAGTTTCTTTGTTTAATGGCATATTAACCTTTGTAGGTTATTTAATGCCAAAGCCATTCTCCTAGAAGAACAGTAGTGGTACTATTTAACCTATCGCTGGGAGGATAAGGGGGTTCATACCTTTCCCAAGGGTATTTGTCCGAATGTGAATGTACAGCATTGATGGAGTTCAAATTCGCTTACTACGATTTCGCAGTCCATCACTTTAACCATTACACCATAAGGCCCCCTCCACTAAGCTCTTTATTAGGTTCATTCTTGGAGGATCCTTCATATCAAAATGGGTGACACAGTATTTTTCTTTCTGTTAAAATTGTTGATCTTTCAGTTGAATTGAAAAATTCTATTTTAGTTTATTCTTTCACACTCTAACTTGACATTTTCCATTTCTTAAGATTATTTATAATATCTGACAAATAACATAAAAAATTGAATTAAAAACAAAAAAGAATTTTTAAAACGTGTCAGTCTTTTGTGAGCCACCCTGTATTTGTAGGTGAGTCAATGTTGCAACTAAAAGGAACCAACCAAGTTGTGAAGGGAGAACTAATATAAACAAGAACAGTTATAACAAAAAATTAGGCTCTTTAGCCTTGATATGTTCCCACAGGCTAGTGGACAAATTCACCTACCTAGGAAGTAGCGTCTCATCAACAGAAAACGACATCGACACACGGCTGACGAAAGCATGGACGGCTATAGATAGGCTCTCAATAATATGGAAATCAGACCTGACCGATGAAATGAAGCGCAGTTTCTTCCAGGCAGCAGTTGTATCGATACTGCTATATGGATGCACTACATGGACGCTAACCAAACGGCTGGAGAAGAAACTTGACGGCAACTACACAAGAATGTTGAGAGCAATACTGAACAAGTCCTGGCGACAACACCCCACGAGACGCCAACTGTACGGCCACCTACCACCCATCACGAAAACTATACAGGTCAGACGAGCCAGACACGCCGGACACTGCTGGAGAAGCAAAGACGAGCTCGTAAGTGATGTACTACTATGGACCCCTACATATGGCCAAGCAAAAGCAGGACGACCAGCCCGAACTTACATACAGCAGCTATGTGAGGACACAGGATGTAACCCAGAAGACCTGCCGGAGGTGATGAACGATAGGGAAAAGTGGCGAGAGATGGTCAAGGATATCCGTGCTGGCGGCACGTCTTGATGATGATGATGAGCCTTGATATGGCAACTGGTTTAGGAGGTAGAAAAAAAAGCAGCTGTACACTATTCTAAAATTGACCTTATGTTGCATCTCACTTGTTGGGGAGAGATTCTTTCTCTCCTCATTTTTGGATTGAGGAGTGACTTTTACCTTCTATCAATCTTTCCCTTCTTTAATGAACTTTTTCACAGCAATTTGATACTCAAAAATTAATATCTTTTATGAATTACATGGAACAGTATATTTTGTTAAACTTACATGACTAGTTTATCTTTGCAGTCATGCTATTACATTCACTTTCAGTCTAATACCCTTGGAAAAGATATGAGCCCCTTTATCCACTCTCCAGCTATGGGTTAAGTAGTACAAGTATTGTTCTTCTATAGGAATGGCTTTACCATTAAATAACCCACAAAGGTTGATAAGCCTTTAAACAAAGAAACCAAGCCAAAATGAATCAAATAGAAATACTTGATACCATATAATTGTAATTTATTTGTATTAATAATAGTTAATTGAAGTTATAATTGTTAACAAGGAAATATTATCATTTGTTACTTGAAAGCCGACAACTGTATGCTAATTATTTTTATCAAATAGGAATAGTTGATATCACATAATTGTATGCAAAAAAATATTGATGAGACTATCAAAAAACCACTAAAGAAACAACTACACAAAAATGTAAATATGAATTCACAATAAATGCGATTCCCAAACCAAACTAGTTTCACTTACAGTTCTATATTTAATGAGAGCTAATCTCATGTTTATCTTTTGTTCTTCTTATATTGTCATCAGAATAAAATGTGAATATGTTGGTGCTTCCATTGTAGGCTTGACTTATTATTTTTTTTTTTTTGTTATTTCAACAACTAGATATACTAACCAATTGTCAACCAAATAAACTCAAGGAAATGACTGGTGACAAAAACACACTAAACAATAAAGTAATTCATAGAAAATCCACAATAAAATCCATGCTGCAAACACCTCAAATAAACCTACTCATTCACTAGTTTCACAACTAAAATGACTTTCAAAATTTACCATGAATCAAATTACAGAAGCAAAAATGTAATCTGTTTATTGGAATGTGTGGGGTTTGAAGGCTTTGAAGGTCAGGGGCTAAGGGCAAGGCTGTGTTGCCGTAGATATCTGACTCCATATTTTGGTTATATTATTTTACCCCACATTGACTGGCCGGCGCAATGCCTTGCCCAAAGAAAGTCCCAAAAGAAATATACAAAAAGAAAAGATAGAAATAGATAAGAGACGAAAACATTTCTTCTATACTTTCCTTTATTTACTGGGTGAAGGGACTAACCGACACTACATCCCAAGATGTAGGCGTGGTGCCCAAAACACCAGACAGCAAAATGGTGTTATTGGTTCGACAGACACTGCCTGAAAGAGAAAGATAATATCGTCTCCTTTTTCAAGAGGAATGTCTTTTTTCTTTTATACATGCATCATCTCCTTTTCCGTTAGAGACCTCTGGGAGTTTCTTCAAATTTAATAGTTTTCTTTTTATCTATTTATTTATTTTTTTTAAATTTAATTTTTTATTTATTTATTCGTTCCCTACAAATGCATACACTGTCAAATACAATATGTTGGAAAGTCCAAATGGCTATCTGATGTAATGAATATGCATACACCTGGGTCCCCCCCTCACAATAATATGATTGGCTGGTGTCATTCATAAATACACACCAATGTAGAGGTACATTGACTACGACTACGACCGTCAGTGTTGATACGAACACATGTCTACTAACAGTACAATTACCTACCTGCTCAATTGTACTACACCTGTTACAGTAGCCAAACCACTCAGCTACTTCAATTAAATATATCCCTTCCCTGAACATATCACTATCTTACTTTAGATTAAATAACTACAGAAATAGGATCAAATTTATGGATCAGAACAATCTAATATTAGTTGAACAACACTTCTACACTAATGGTTATAACTTAACAAAAATGCAAAATTCTTAATCATAGAAGGAATTGAAAAAGATATTAACATGAAGTCAATAATTGAAAAAAGGAAGACAAATAGATAAAAGTCTGCAAACATATATTCCATTTGGATTTTATGTGAAACTTAATGACAGGACCTTGCAATAAAAAAATGACCACTATAAACACCTATAAAAACAAATAAACCCAGCAATAAGACACAGATGATCTGAAAGGCATCCACTTGGAAATGTTATATCAGCTGATGGTTGCAAGGAAAGAATAAAACTCAGTTGTAAAACAAAGAACACGAAGGCATGTAAAAAATTTAACAGTTGTATTGAAAACAAAGAAGTAAAAAGTTCAAATAACTGGGTTTGTATAAACATGATGATATGGAATTAAAGAAAGTAAAAAAAATGTCCAATGCTTAATAGTGGTAGGATTGTTTGACTTATGTGCCTGCGTACAATCAGATGTTATGAGTGCAGAGAGGAGAGGGGTGTTTGGTGATTTATAACCTTGTCACTTCCTTCAAAACAGAGTAGAGGAAAGTTAATGTAGGTGATGTGTGGTTTGGAGTTTCGCCAATTTCTCTCTCTCAGAGCTGGAGTTCTGGTCTGCAGGTGTTGTTTGCCTTCATTTTAATCTGGATCCACTGTCAAGAAATTTGTCTTTTATTGTATTTTTGTCTTCCGATCAGATCAAATTGGGTTTCTTGGCTTTTTTTACTACGAAGGTCACAGATTGGCCGAAAAATAAATTTTAATTATTCCTATTTTTTGACAAATTTCATCAACATTTTACTATGCACTGATTCTATGTGCTGAAGCTCCTTTTTTCATTTTGAAGAACATCTCAGCACCAATAATATCCAGTGAATGCTCTTGTTGGAATCATCATTTTGTGTGTACAATGAATCAGAAGAGATCTCTTTCGGTCATATAACAGAAATAACACAGTGAAAAAATCTGCATAAACAAACAAGTTGGTCAGACTGCTGCTAACTTAAAACACAACTTGTCACACCTATTGAAAACACATTAAAATCGGTCCTTTCACCAAAATATATATGAATGCCTACAGAGTCAGAAAAAAATCTACCCAGGTTTCACCTAAATGGATCATCAGGACAATTCAGACAAAAGAATCGTTGGCCCAAAAGTACATTTTATTGATTAAAAGACCACTAGAAAGAATAAAATGAGCATTAAAAGAAAGTACATATATCAAAGATACTTTGATAAGACAACATTCTTCATTAAACCAAAAGATATACCAGGCCAACAGTACATTTTAAATGTTGCTCCAAACAAGATACTGCCCTGTTAGTGAACACTGGAATATACCAACTGTATCCTCTGCAGACGGTTAAGATCCTATTTCACTAAAAAGCGTACCTTGGATATGACACTAAATTGCATCTGATGATGAGACTCCAGTTCTGGAGCTCCAAGGAGTGAAGAGTCACCAGGTTCCATCTGACCCACAGTAGTAGGATCTATTTGGGTTCCAACTGTGGATCCAAAGAATATGTTTGAAAAAGGGAAGTGTTTCTCAGTATGAAATGATTGTGAGGATATATTTTTGTACTATGTATAATTGAACCCGGTAATTGTTCGACTGACTCTGGCATAAAATCATCCAATAAGAGCTGACATGCCATAAAAACAGCCAACCAACCAACTAAACAAACAAACATATAGAAAAATGAGAACAACCTTCCAATCTTAGAATAAAGAAGTAAAGATAGAAAATTAAATCTGTAAATCAAAATGAACTTCTTACAGTGGAATAACATTCTCAGCAAAGAGACCATGACTTTAATAAAGATGCTATATCCTATATAACAAAGAAAATTGAAAAACAAATTTATCAAATATTACTTCAATATATTAGAAACCCATGGAGATAGATGGATATTATATCTAGAAAGCCTTATCCTGAAAGGGGGAAGTTCCTGTAGTGTAATATTACGGACAGGCGCTGTCGTCAATCAGTGAAGGTGTCACAAGACTAGCGCATGCGGGCAGAATGATGTGCAAAGTTAGACGTGATTTTAAAATAATCACAGATGAAACATCACGTGTTTCACGACAGTTTCACTGGTGACATCGAACATTCAAGGATCTTTGATTTGTTCCCCAAAATCTCAATATAAGAAAACAAGTCACGAGATTTTGGCAGAGTTGAAGGCAGCTTTCAAAACAGGTGTGTCAAAAGGTTCCGAGGCCCCGACCCGTGCGACCCAGTCTGCTACGACCTATCTGTCAGGCGTGTGTCAACAGCCAGCTCTCCCCCACACTGCTGTCACCACCAAGAGGAAGGGAGAAGAAGAACGTAACTAAAATGAAATTTTTGAGTTGCAACGATCATAGCCCTAAGTGAATAATAAATGACTGCTATATTTTCTTCCCTTACCTTCGAGTTTGAGTATTTCTTTTTCTGCGGACTTCTTTCTCTAAAGCACAACACGTTGGTCCTATGTTACTGTAGAATATTAATTGACATAGTAAGCAAATTCGAATTTCAGTAACTCTAGATATGTGATGAGAAATAAGGATGAGTGAAAGTGAGTATATCCAGGATCGTAGTGTAGTGGTTATGATGATTTGAAATGGAATCAATGACATGAGTTCAAATCCTTGATGAGGTTGTTTGTTTGGTTTAGATTGGTTTGGTTTTATAGCATATCAACTATTGTCGGTTATTTAATGCCAAATCCTGTTTTCATAAACATATATTAAATATATGATTTGTTAACACACACAGTTAAATGATCAGACAGTTCTATTTCAAATAATTCAATTTGGCATAAGTCAATAAAGTCAAATGGTTCCAAGTATTACTATGTATAACGAACAATTCAATTAAATATCAGTTATTTGTTTACACAAAGTTAAAGGAACAAATAGTTCTATTTCAAACAATTCAATTTAGCAGAAGTCATTTGTTTGTTCTCAGTTTAAACGTCAAACAGTTCTGTTTGACTCATAGATAGGACCCTATCAGGTGCTACCACTTTGGATCAGAGTGGATCTGGGAGCAATGGCAATGAAGAGGTACTCCACATTCCCCAAAGCTCCATCATTCCTGGAGCCTCACCATCAGATTGTTTAGTGTCATATCAAGGACACTTGTTGGGGGTGGGGTCTTACCCCTCTGCAGAGATGTAGTTAGCATATTTTATAGCCACAGCTGTCAGAGCTAGAGCTTTAAACTAGCTGATATCTATCTATCTATCTATCTATCATTTGTTTACACACAGTTAAATGGTCAAACTGTTCTATTTCAAACAATTCAATTTAGCATAAGTTAAATGGTTCCAAGTATTGCTTTGCATCACTAACAGTTCAATTAAACATTGGTTTATTTATTGTTTGCACTCAGTTTAAATGTCAAACAGTTCTATTTGACACAAAGATAGGACCCAGAGTTGATCTGGAAGTGATGACTATGAAGGGGTACTCTGCATTCCCTAAAGTTCTAGCATTATTGGAGCCTTACCATCAGATTGCTGAATGTCATATCCAGGACAGTCATTAAGGGGAGGGGGTCTTACCCAACTGCAGCTCCAGTTGACAGGTCTAAGGTTGTTTGTGTTTCAGTTTGTTCTAATGCCCTTGGGAAAGGCATAAATTCCTCTCTTTCCTCCATAACAATAATTGAATAGTAGGGCAGACTGGGTTCTTTAGCTTTGGCAAGGTAACCAGTATAGGAGAAGGAAAACTGGATTTAAGCCAGCTGTAATCTGCTTAAAAATCAACCTTGTTTTGCCTCCCACTCGTGGTGAATAGGCTGAGAATAAACATACTCAGGATTAATAGGTAAATGATAAAGATCAAAGACTTGACACATCATTTGGCTGGTATTAGATGGAAGTGTTAAATTACTTAGGTTTATCACCTTATTTTTATGAGGGAAGAGGAATCCCCATGGTGTTGTGGTTAACAAGCAGGACTGCAACATTTTAGTAAGCAAGTTCGAAATCCACTCATTGTATTACATTCACTTTCAGACTAATACTCTTGGCAAAGGTAACCACTCTTTTATCCTCCCAGTTATGGGTTGAATAGCACCACAATTACTGTTCTTCAGCAAGTGTTATATAATTGTGGAAGGATTTTTTTTTATATTATAATTTTTCGTTTTATATATCTTATCTTTCAGTTTAGTTAGGCTTAGAACCTTTCGGCTTAGTGCATGGGTTAGTTAGGTGCACACATTGAGTGCAGGTGTTCACGCATGCACAGGGAGGATGTGACAATCACAGATGTCACAATAAAAACCCCAGATAGAAAATAGGACTGGGGATGTGAATGACATCATGCCCAGAAGTGATGGGCTGGGATTCTTAGTGATTTTGAATAAAATCAGTGAGTTGAGATTTGGACTTGGACGAAGCGAGTTGATTTTTGGACCTGGGTGAGGCTGGTCCAGTTATTAACTGCAGCGTGCGCGCACGCGTTGGTTGAGTCAGTGAGTTGAGATTTGGACTTAGACAAAGTGAGTTGATTTTTGGACCTGGGTGAGGCCAGTCCAGTTATGAACTGTGGGGTGCGTGCATGAGTTGGTTGAGTCAGTGAGTTGATAGCTAACGATGGACAAACAGTCAGTATAGAAAAATTGTGTCTCTCTCTCCTCGTGTCGAAAACCTAAACTTAAAGAAGGTAATAAAAATTTTGTACCTGAACCAAAAGAGAGTCGTAAGTGTTTCGTGGTTTTCGGATTCCTATGCGTGTGAACATTCTATTCTATGAACATTATGAACGTTTTATGAGGTGCCCGTGGTGTAATGGTTATTGTCGGAGGAAGTGGACACGGCGACACGAGTTCAAATCCTGGACTGATTGCATTTCACATAGCACTAATACCCTTGGGAAAGGTATGAATCCAATTATTCTCCCTCCAGCTATCGGTAAATAGTAGGGCAGACTAGGTTCTTCAGCCTTCGTAAGGCAACTAGTCTAGGAGAAGGAAAACTCTGAATTCAAACCTGTTAAACTCCGCTTAAAAAATTGACCTTGTGTCATATCCTGCCCGAGCGGAGGGGTTGGGTAAATATGATTATGAACGTTTTATGCATTATGAATATTTTACATATTCGTATCTTGGTCGTATTTTTGGCCCTATGTTACACAAGGATGAATTTGGCACTAAATAACCCACAAATATTGACATGCTATAAAACAAAAAAACCAACAAAACCTCATCCTAAAAGGATTCAGCCTAGTCGTCTGGGAATGGAGTACCCCTTCATTGCTATCATTTCCGGGTCCACTCTGGCTCGGAGTGGTAGCTCCTGAATGGGTCCTATCTATGGGTCAAATAAAACTGTTGGATATTTAAACTGAGTGCAAAGAAATGACTTATGCTAGATTGAGTAGTTTGAAATAGAACTGTTTGATCCTTTAACTGTGTATAAACAAATGACTGATGTTTAATTGAATTGTTAGTGATACACAGCAATACTTGGAACTATTTAACTTTGGTAACCTATGTTCACAAATTATATATATCTAATATATATGAATAAACTTGATTTGGCATTAAATAACCTACAATATTTGATATGCCATAAAACAAAACAAAACCAAACAACCCCTAAACACTATTTTTTAACCTCCAAAAACTTACATTCTTATTAATCCTTAAATTTCATATAAAAATTTCTAAAATATCAAAAATTCTAAAATATCAAAAATTCATTATTTAGAAATTCATCAACTTTGAAAACTGATTTTTCAACTTAACATTTTCAAGAAAAAGAAAACAGTTAAAATTATTATCAAATTTGAAAATATTTTCAAACAGCAATTATTCAAATGATATGCCATTAAGAAAACATTCGATTTTCATATATGCTCATTCCCCAGGGTTCCTAAGTCCATCTGTCCTGAAATTGATACACACTGATGATGGCCAAAGGCCAAAACCACTCATATTTATTTATTAATGATTATATGTCCATTTTTTTGCTTACACTAAAGAAGGGTCAACTGAAAAGTTCCAAGGCTGATCAAGATACTTGACCAAATGAAGTTTATTTTTCTATAGAGTCTCTTTTGTTGTCAACACATTTCTTCCATCAGTATTGCAGTGCTTACATCCCATTGGGCAACAGAGTCATCAAAAGCAAATATGCTATCATCATAAGAATTTTCAGCCCACCCTTGTATATATACCTATATATCCCTTACTTTTCAGACATCCCTTGTGCATGTATATATATATATATATATATATATATATATATATATATAGATATATATATATATGAGGGGGGCCTTCATGGTATTGAGACCAATGAGCTAGACTGTAAATCATAGTGAGCAAGTAAAACACAAGTCCTGCTATTATGTTCACTTTCAGACTAATACCCAAAGGAATATTAATACCCCTTATCCTCCCAGTCATGAATTAAATTGTACCACTTGTGTTCTTTTATAAAGATGGTTTTGATATTGAATAATCCACAAAACTTAATATGCCATTAAACAAAGAAACTAAGCAAAGTTAAGTATTAATCATTTATATATCTATATATATACTATAATTTCATAAAGGATGCAATCTTCAGGCAGTGACACTTGACATAATTTTCATGGGATCTTCACTCAGAGCTTAAGCTTCTTTTGTATATATATATATATATATATATATATATATATATATATATATGAATTTATTATTATTATTATTATTATTATTATTATTATTATTATTATTATTATTATATCAGTAGATTCTATAGATATACTTATATGAAATTATCAAATTTGAGTGCTCAATGTAAAGTTTATAATATATGTAAACATATATAAATAAGCTTACGCAGAGCATAATATCATTAAGAAACAAGAAAATATACTTGTTGATTTTCTTGTTTCTCAATGATATATATATATATATATATATTTAGTCATGCACAGACAGATCTGTTTCATTCTATCAGAACTCATCGGTGTAGCTAGACATATTAGCTTCCCGTAGCTGGGATCGAAACCCGGTTGACTCAAATGCCAATCCAAGCTGCTAACCCTTCAGCCATGAATATATATATATATATATATATATATATATATATATATATATATATATATATATATATATATATGTCTAAATGTAATTAAAAAATTATTAATTAAAGAAAATTTTTAAAAAAATAATTTTACTACATTGCTAACCGAAATTTAAATTTATAACGGAAGTAGGCTTAATGAAGAGGTAACTCTTCACCCCTCTTCTATCCCCTCCCACTCTTATGTGTCTATTCTAGTGTTTTTATCCAAAAGACCTGGAGAAGTCCTGTTAATTTTTTTTCGTGTTTTTGGAAATTTCAAAAATGCGTAACAGGAAATAAATTTATAATCCTATGTGACCGGTTTCGTTGTTTTTTCTTAAAGAATTTATTGCTCTGTATTATTGGTACATTGAGCTCTTTACCAGAAAAATTCTAAATATTCATTCATGAATAATTTCTTGTCCTGATGGAATTACTCCCAACTCCGGTTTAACTGGACCAAAAATACTCATTTTACTCCTGAATAGTTGAACTCTTTGGAAAATTCCAACTTAAAAACATATCATCGGAAACATTACCAACTCAGAAATGGATAAATTTACACCAGAATATTCACTGAAAAATATCCTTTATCCATCTTGCCATGTTTTTCGATCGGCTTTGACAGAGAAAATGGTGGATTTCGTCAAAAGACTGTGGTGGAAGGCCTTTTTCTACCTGGATTCATGTGAAAACACTGACTATGTTAAGAAAGAGGTTTATAACCTCAAATCCCCAAATACTCCTCCAAATAATGGGCTACTTGACTCGTTTAAAACGGACTTATTTAAACTAATTAAAATGGTTAAATTTAAGAAGGTACGTAATAATTTTTAAATGAAATTAAGCAAAGATATAAAGGAAGTAAAAACGTCTAAATATATATGGGTGAGGTCAGATAAATCAAAAAATATATATAAAATTAAACCCTCTAAATATCAAGAAATTTTAAAGAGCAAAATTACAAATAATTATAAAATAGACTATAATAATACTATTGAACAAATAGATAAGGATACTTCTAAATTTGCTAGTAGATTACAAATTGAAGATAGGTTAGGAAAATTTAAAAAGAAAGAAGCTTATATTCTATTTAAGGATCATAAACCAAATTTTGAAAATAAATTGCCAACCAGACTGATTAACCCCTCTAAGACAGAGTTAGGTAGGATATCTAAGTGTATTATTCAAAATATTGTAAATAGTGTTAAAAAAGCTAACCATTGCAATCTTTGGGGGAATTCATATGAGACCATTGAATGGTTTAGGAGGATAAAAAATAAGAGTAAAGCGACCTTTATACAATTTGACATCATTGATTTCTATCCTTCCATAACTAAAAATCTTCTAATAGATAGTATCAACTATGCCCGTAAATATATAGATATAACTAATGAACAATACGAAATAATATTAGCTTGTAGGAAAACAGTTATAAAAAATAACGATTCAACTTGGGTAAAAAATGGATTAGATAATTTCGACGTTCCAATGGTGGGGTATGATTCCTCCCAAATAGCAGACCTATTAAATATGCTTACTAGAATCATTAGTCCTCAGCAATTAGGTTTGTATCATGTGATGGTTTATTATATATCCCAAATAGTAATGGCCCTCTTAGCTCTAGCATACAAAAGAGGATTATAAGGGCTTTTAAGTTTTGGGGATTTAAGATAGAAATCTCATCTAATATTAAAATAGTCAATTTCTTGGATGTGACTTTAGATCTATCAAATAATTCTTATAAACCTTTCATAAAGACCAATCAGAACCCATCGTACATTAATGTTAATTCAAATCACCCTAAAAACATAATTAAGCAAATCCCAAAAGC